>JAQPCC010000005.1:4185000-4352500 GCA_028392965.1 Lindernia subracemosa
TTGGGGCTATCTATGTATATGTATAAAATGATCATTCACGGCGGGATGCTTAGATTTTTTTTTGGCTATTTGTTTATTTTTTATTTTTGTTCTTCTGAGTTTGTTGATGCATCCGGACATTGACGATTATTGTTTAATATGTTAACGTTTGGAGAAAGAATATAATAGCAAATTGTTATTCTGTTAATCCAAATCTGAATAATGAAGATTTTATTCGGGAAATAGAATCTGGGTGTAGTTTCTGCGATTAAATGAAGAATGCAGAGGAATTGGGTTTATGTCATTTGATGTTAATGTAGGAGATAGATGTGTTTAGGTTCCAAAGAATGTACCTTAGTTGTGTGCCTTGAAAACCATGTCCCACATTTCGTTCTGTTATTTCCTGGTTGATTAATTATGACGATTATGTAGTAGCTGTATCGGTAGGATTTCCTGCATAATTAGATTGTCTGCTTGGCTATGTTATGATCCACTAGTTATTGGCACACACATGGAGGTTTTAGGAATATCATGTAACCGTTAATAATTTCCTTGGAATAGGACAAATAGAATCGGAATCAAGCAGTTAGAAGAGGCTGACGTTGAGATAAATTTACGGGCTAACATGTTTAACTAGCAAGTAGTGAGATAAATCTACGCATCAAAAACCCTCTCTTTTAGATATTGTGGAAATATTATTATTAAGATTGTGCCCAATGACAGTTTCCGTAGAACATGCGTTAAATCTGTTACGAGGGGTTCGAGAAGCTAAAGTGTAATAGATCAAGAATCGAGATTAGGATATGTATAATGAATCCTCGATTTCCCTTTTTTTTTTTTTTTAATACTTTAATCGCATTGAGATCTTCATGGAAAATACTGGTTATCACTTGTAAAGCTTCACAAATCCCCTTAATGCCAATAAGGACATCAGAATATGACAATAAACTTAAGCAAGAAAAAGGAAAAGAAGATGAGTATTCCTAAAGCTTGCATTAAGGAACAACCATGATCTTTCTTCTCATTGTTTAATTTTCATATGCAGGCCGGCTCGAACTATGGTGCTGTAGTCAGAGCTCAATCGAAGGAGGTAAATATGTCCAATAAGTTTCATCTGAAGTTTTCTTCTGCAATTTTCTTACTTCATGGATTTATTTTTTTTCTTGAAATCATTTTGTATCTTTCAAGGTTGCTGTTGGGGCTCCCTCAAAAGATGCAGTGTCATCCATTGCCAAATCGGACGTCTCACTCACCAAACCTCAGCCCAGCCCTTTGGCATCGGAGGAGTCAATATCTGAATTTATCTCTCAAGTGACTAATCTCATCAAGTAATCATTCCCAAATCGTTCCATTGCTCACTAATCTTCTTCTGTGAATGAATGAGCTGATGACTCCTTTTTTTCTGACCGTGCAGGTTAGTTGATTCGAAAGACATTGTAGAATTGCAGATGAAACAACTTGACTGTGAAGTTCTAATACGCAAAAAGGAGGCCTTAGCCCCGCCTCCACCTTCTCCAGCGGTTGCCTACGCTCAGCCACCTCAGTATGCACTGCCTCCAGCTCCGGTGCATTCTCCGGCAGCAGCTGCTGCTTCGTCGCTGCCACCCCCACCACCTTCTCCGGCCAAACCTCAAGTACCAAAATCGTCTCTCCCGCCATTAAAATCTCCAATGGCAGGAACCTTCTATCGAAGCCCAGCACCTGGTGAACCACCATTCATAAAGGTACTTCTCTTACATTTCTCAATGACGTTTTACATGATTAGAATGGAGATGGGAATAGGATGTTCGATATTACATTAATTAGTTCGATCTTTTAGCTAGACCGTTGCTGCTGCTTCTTCTTGCCATATGTTTCTTTCACAGGTAGGTGACAAAGTACAAAAGGGACAAGTTGTATGCATTATCGAAGCAATGAAACTGATGAATGATATTGAGGTAAGAGATTTCTTGTTTTATTCTTATACCATTGCATTCATTTATTAAAGCTCCTTGATATTATTGGCTGCTTATACGATACGCTGCTAATTCCCGAATAATACTTACAGGCTGATCAATCTGGGACGGTGGTTGAGATCCTTGCAGAAGATGCCAAACCAGTCAGCTTCGACACAGTAAGTTCCTATAAATTGATCAATATTTCAAAAATAAATTTTCAACTTCCTCTAATTCTTTTTTTTCATTTACCAAATCTCACCATCTTCAGCCTCTCCTAGTGATACAAACATAGAGCAACGACAGATTTGTGCCATTGAGCTTTTTAGGAAGCTGCAGAAACGTGGAAACATTTGCAGTATTCTTTTTTCCAAATATTTTTGTTTCCTCATTTAAGAGTTAATAGTTTTACCTAATAGTGGGTTTGAACTAATTTATGTTTTGTTTTGCCCTTTCATACTCGACTTGTCGGAATATTGCTTTGGCTGTTCGCCCCGTGTACGAATAGTACTTTGCTTAGTTTCTTTGTTTTTTTAAACAGTTATTATCGTCCGAACATGATAGTCCTTTTAACCTGGTAGGCATGTAGCTACATAACTTCACTATTCCCATATAAGATTTGACGCAAATCATTTTTGTGTTTCTTATCTTTTAACACAGTGGCCTTATTTAAAATTACAAATCCGAGTCTATTTTTACACACACACACGTGTGTTGAGGAATCGGTGCCCTTAGATTCGTCTTTCAACGTAGATTCGTGATTGTGTAGTGGTTGGGTTGTAAGGTTGACCTTTTTGGTGTAAAGAATAAAAAAAAAAGAAAATATAAAACACTGAAAAACAGGGCACTTGCCACTTTATGTGGTTCGACTCCGAGTTGAGTCTACGTTCACGGTCTAAAAGATTTTTTATTGCTTTTGATAGCCATATAGAATACAAGTAAACAGATTACTCTCTCACTTCTAAGACAAAGGTCGAGCCCTAGTGCCTTATATACCGGAGATATAAGGCCTAGAAAGTTCCTATTTTGAGCTGAAATTTGGTTATAACTGAAACAAGAAACAGACGCTCTTCCACGAATTCAAACGAGATCCTCCACCACGGAGAGTGTTACGGGCTAACTTCATTCTTGATGTTCAGAGTCCTCCACGACTTCTTGCATTGGGCTCCACGGCCGTGGAGATCAACCACGCTCAAACAACCTTCGTGCGGGCTTCAGCCAAGTGAGCTCCATTTTCAGTCCTCGTTCCAATCTTGTTCCGATCTATCTCTAATGCCGAATTTCCGAGTTTTGGGTCACCAAATCCTAACATATCTCCACCTTGAATCAAGAACTCCACTTTAAGTTTTCTTCACAAATCAAGGCAAAACGAGACTAAATTCCTCCTTGAATTTTCTACAACACACTTGTTCGATTTTCTGCTACTCTTCAAGTTAATGACCAGAAAAACTCCACCTCAAACCTCTAACCTTGCTCAACCTTTGACCGTACCGCCCCGATCGCTGGGCCATCAAGCAATTCATCTAACAGATTGATAAAACAAGAAGAATTAAGCCACAACATACCTTCTTGATCACAACTACCCGTATTCCGCCCGATTTGGCTCATTGTCATCCTACCTTCGTAGCTCTCCTTTTCGAACCACTTGAAGCTATTGAACCGAATATTTAGAGACCTCCTTGCAAGTTTCCAGGTCTGAACGTTCGTGGAGGACTGACACACTCGAATACTAGCAAGTGTACTAGGTCGTGCAAGTAGTAAAACGGACGTAAGTTCGAGTATCGATCCACAAGGACAACTCGATTAATTTTAAAATTTTCTTTCTAATTATGATTTAGAGTAATTTTTTTTTATAATTTTTAAAGATTAATTTGAAACAAACTAAATAAAAACGCAAATAGAAATCAAAAGCAAATAAAGATAACGGTTTTAAATCGATTAACGACAAACGTGATTAAATCACATACTCAGCGCGGATGAATCATACGTGTTCATGCAATCAATCTTATTTAACCAATACGAATCTAGTTAAAGTAGAAATTCCTAACATACGTGTTACTCGTTATTCACGTAACTAGCAACCATATGCGAAAGTGAACCAATCTCTATATTTCTATATAACTTTAGTTACTTTGCATGCATTCGGCTTTATGAATTTTCCCGAGTTTAGACACTTTCGGCGCCTAAGATCTCGAAAACCATGCAAACGAAACCGAATTCCATCTCTGGTCGGTTTTACATAGTGATATTCGATACTTTTATTCTAACAAGTTCCATCTCTGGTCGGTTTCACTTTTTCATTTGGTGGATGCGCCATTTCAATTGTGCTGAAATCGAGATCAAGAGTCTGATTGTCCCCATTCGGGCCACCAGTGCGAACACCTCATCCTAGTCAAACCAGACGCTGCTTGTAGCTTTTCGCTATCAGTCTCTTTATATTTTTTGACTCCTCCTTGAGGGTTCCTTTTTATTTTTTAGACCCACTTGATGCCTATTGCCTTGTGATCTTCCTGAATAAGAGAAATTAGCTCCAAAGTTTCATGTTTCTCGATTGCACGAATTTCTTCGTTCATTACTGTTGGCCACTTCCCATCTTCAAGGGCCTCTTCAAAAGAGATATTTTCACCTTTAGCCAAGTGACAAACCAAATGCAGCTTACTGGTCATTTCGTACAGGTCCCGTACTAAGCTTCTGGTTTTTGGAATTCATTGCTCGTCATCTGACAATGCAGCTTCGGTAATTGCTATTGCTCTCATTTCACTGTCGTTACTGTTTGCTGTCTTTGGTAAGTTCATCTGTACGTGTATCGAGTCACCACCTTCCTTGTGGACTGTTTCGGTCATTGCATCCCAATCTCACATTGCTCCATTTACCTGTACATCACGACTTATATGTATTCTTTTGTTAGTTGGATCAAGAAGTTAGTACGCCTTGGACCTATCATCATAGCCAACGAAGATTAGCTTCTAGCTCTTATTGTCCAACTTTGTACGCCTTTGATCCGGTATGTATGCATATGCTATGCTACCGAATACTTTTAGATGTGACACCGTTGGTTTTATCCCGCTCCTATTAGAAGAGGTTCCAAAACGTACCCGACAGGGTAATGCATCGAAGCTGTAACTACCAGGGCACTTGAGTTCCAGCGGATATGTGCCTTCTCAGAATATTCAGTTGCAGGAGCAATTGTAGGAAACACGGGCAGAGTTTGCAGAGCTGAAGAGGAACTGTGGTGAGGTCAATGAATTCTTACGTCGGTTGGGCTTTGATAGAGAGTCACATGCTTCAGACTCGGGCGTCCCGAATACCGTGGACGACACGATGACATGTGCTGTAGCGGCAAACAGAAATGTTCATCATTGCGATGACTTCCCAAATGGTGGTCGTTCTGTCCACGGCTTGGTGTAGTTTGGTTATTATGTTGTTGATCCTTTTTATTTTATGTTGAAACAACTTTTTTATTATTATGTATTGGCCTAAATATATTTCTAGTCCCGTACGTTTGAGGGGGTAGCGTTTTAAGGACACTTAAGTTAAGGGTGACAATTTTAGTCCTGTAAGTAGGGGTGAGCAAATGCGGATATCCGGAATTTCGGATTTCGGATATCCGAAATTCCGGATATCTAAAAATAAACACCGCATCCGATCCGATTTTATTCGGATATCCGGTTTATTCGGATATTTAAAACCGGATATCCGCATCCGCTTTTTAAATTTAAAATTGAACTTTATTTTTTTATAATTGATTTTTATTTTTTTAAAGTTGTGTATTTTTTCTATTTCTTACCCAATAAAAAAAATATATCACCTATTCTACACATAATAATTCATGCTAAACATAAACACGGTTAAAATATACTAATATGTTAAACGCACTTGGTACGTGTGCTCTAATTATTTTATAACTTAAGTCTTTTAATAAAAAACATTTTTAATTTTAAATTTTTATTATTTATAAAAGAAAAATTGATTTGTGGGAATATAATTGAATTAAATAAAAATAAAAAGAGTAAAATTGTAATTAGAAATTATATACCAAATTATTTGATAAGTGATTATAATAGAGCGTTGAGAGTTTATAAATAGTATGTATATGATCTAAATTGCATCACAAGATGATACTCTATTAAAAATTCACACTATAATTCTCTCATTTTTCGTTCTTCTCTTTTCTTCACTTTCTTTTCTCTGGTTTTTCTTTCTTTTTTTTTTTGAATTTTATATTCACGTTTTTGCAAGAACAATATAAATTCTGTATATTGTATTGTGTCATAGTCCAATAATAAATGTTGGACCGCTTTTCCTTTTTTTTTTCCTTTTGGGCCACATTTTTCTTTTTTTTTTGGGCCATAATTTAATTTATTGTATTTTTAAAAATATAAAACCGGATACCGGATATCCGAATTTTAGGCCGAACACTATCCGCATCCGATCCGATTTGTTTTAAAATAAAGCGGATCGGATATCCGATCCGGTTTTTAAAACCGGATATCCGATTTTTCAGTTTTTTAAAACCGGATATCGGATCGGAATCCGATTTTCGGATATTTTTGCTCACCCCTACCTGTAAGTATCAAAATTGAAGCAATTTAGGGATACTTAAGTTAATGGTGACAATTTCAGTCCTATAAGTATTGAAATTGAAGCAATTTTAGGACAATTATACCCAAAAACTTAATTTCAGCCCGGAATTTACACATGTGGCGCCGAAAATGCTGATTTGGAATAAATTTGTTTACTCTTTCCTTTAATTAAATGTCACTTCATAGTCCAAGTCATCATTTCCGGTTCTATGTGTATTAATTTCGGGCCGAAATGATGTTTTCGGGGTTAACTTTCTTAAATTTGCTTCAATTCTGATACTTGCATGACTAAAATTTATTCTATTTCCTCCAAATAAGCTTTTACTTATTTTTTTACTTGTGAAGTGCGATTAATTCGAGGAAAAAGAAAATAAATTTAGTTCAAGTCATCATCTTTGGTGCCACATGTATAAATTTCAGGCTGAAATTAGATAGGTTTAGCTGTCCTAAAATTACTTGATTTATAATACTTATAGGACTGAAATTGCCACTCTTAACTTAAATGGCCCTAAATTGTTTCAATTTTGATACTTACATGACTAAAATTGTCACACTTAACTTAAGTGTTCTTAAAACGCCATCCCCTCAAACATACAGGATTAACAATATATTTAAGCCTTATGTATTTGACGACTATTTTTTTTATGTACTCCTGACCAGCTTTTTATTTTTTACTTCTGTTATTATTTATAATTTTACTGAATTAATTAATTAAAATAGATTTAACAATTATTAATAAAAATAAAACATCCCGACTAACAAAAAATTCTGAACATATTTTCGACAATAACTCCGACTAAATACTTTTAACTGGGAAGTACGACTACATTGTCCAACTAGTTTAAGTCTTCAGCACTGTCGATTAACAAAATTAGTCATCGTAGTCGAAATATCCGACTAAAATTCTTTAGTCGGGGACATACGGACGTTCCGACTAGTTTCGACTACTTCTTTACTACCGACAAGCCTCACTAACGCGCATGCCTTCTACCCCCATTATTATTAATCGGTAGATCAGTTTTTTATATTGAATTTACATTCATATGTATCACTGTAGATAGGGACAGTATAACATCAATTGTACAATTATATATATAGGCTACAACACTATAGGCGACGGTTTCTCAAAAAGCGTCGCCTATAATACACGAGCGGGAATTTTATTAATTTTTTATTATTTTTAAAATTTTATTGACTATAGGCGACATTTGTTAGATTGTAACCGTCGCCTAAAGTTTAAAACATCAATAGACGACAATCTTTTTGACAAAAACCGTCGCCTAAACTTAAAAATGAAAAATTTATAAAAGAATTTTGTTGACTATAGGCGACAGTTGTAACCAGTAACCGTCGCCGGTTGCGTAAAATGGGAATAGGCGACGGTTAAGCGGTAGGAACCGTCGCCTATTCTCTTTTAAAACCCAAAACCCTTCTTCTTTTTCACATTTCTCACTTGCTTACAATAATGCACCCATTCAAGAAATACGGGAGTTGTGGGCCGAGATCTTCAATATCGTTTGTTTAGTCATGTGAGTTATCGTAATTTTGTAGAATTTTATTGTGAATTGTTGTGAGTTATATTATTACTTTGTGAAATAGTTGAACCTTTTGTAACTGAAATTTGTTTGTTAGATTGTATGATTGTATTTGAAAAAATTGTTCGGTTGATTACATGTTTGATGGGATATCGTAAAAACAAACAAAATATTTAAAAAAAATAAAAAAGAGTGACGGTTGTTACACAACCGTCGCCCCTATACCAATATCGATAGGCGACGGTTTATTCTACCAACCGTCGCCTATAGTTTCAGTTGGGCGACGGTTTATAGTAACAACCTTCACCTATAATGCGAGTATGTGCGTCGGGGCTCTGGGCGTCGCCGAGAAACTGTCGCCCATACCCCATAAAAACCGTCGCCCATTCCCATTTCAGTACTAGTGTTTAGCACCCGGTTTTTGCGTGGTTGGATCTCTCTATGAGGGTGGAAGTATTTGATGTTGCATCTGTTATGTCTCCCGGAATAACAGTTCAAACCTTACCTATATATATATATATATATATATTGATGGTAAAGCTCAAAGCATTTCTATTACATCGTCGAGAGAAAAAAATATAGATATATTAGAGCGAGATTATATTATCTTAGAGTTAAGAAAAAAAAAATGTCAAAGGACTCTTTGGTTGGAAACAAAGAGGAGAAGAAGATCAAAGGAAGAGTAGTGCTGATGAAGAAGAATATTTTGGATTTCAATATTTCAGATTTCAATGATTTGGGATCTTCAAATCTTGATAAGTTGAATGAGCTCGTTGGCCTAAAAGTCTCCTTTCAGCTCATTAGTTCTATCACCATTGATCCGTCCACAGGCAATCAACTAACTCATTAATATGACGATACACTTCTTTCATATATACATATATTATATATATATATATATATATATATATATATATTAAGAAATCGTGTGTTTCATCGTAAAACCAATTGGTGATAGGAGGAGAGGCCTATTGATTTATATATTGAGTCGGGTGAAGATAATTTCCCGATGTGGGACAAATACTCTCAACACGCCCCCTCACGTGTGGTGCGATTCAAGGCCTAACACGTGGACATATTAAATAGGGTGGTGGTGAGTCAAACAAGCGTGATAACACGCATATAGAACCCGCTCTGATATCATGTTAAGGGTTCATACTAAAATCAATTGGTAATGGGTGAAGGTGCATCTTGAGTATATTAGGTGAGTCGGATGAGAAGAATTATCCGATGTGGGATAGATAGAAATCTCAACACGCCCCCTCACGTGTGGTGTGACTGGCCTAACACGTGGACATATGAATCGGGTGACGGTGAGCATAGATCGAACCCGCTCTGATATCATATTAAGAAATCGAGGGCTTCATCCTAAAACCAATTGGTGATAAGTGAGGTTGCCTCTTGAGTATGTTAGGTGGGTCGGGTGAGGAGAATTATCTGATGTGGGATATAGAAATATCAACAATATAAATATATATATATATATATATATATATATATATATAATGATGATGATGGTGATGATGATTTATTGCATGTATAAGGTAATAGGTTGGTTCATGGGACGACCAAATCTCAGTTTTTATAACCACTAAACTTCACTATTTGTGAAATGGCAGGCATAGGAAAGATTGGAAAAGCGGCCTATTTAGAGACATGGATCGTGCCTAGCGACTCCGCCTTTGACATAACATTCGACTGGGAAGACGACCTTGGAGTTCCCGGAGCGTTCGTCGTAAAGAACTTCCATCACAGTGAATTTTACCTCAAAACGCTGACGCTCGAACACATCCCCCGGCAGGATGACCACGTCCACTTTCTCTGCAACTCGTGGATTTATTCTGCTGACAAGTACAAAACCGACCGTGTTTTCTTCGCCAATAAGGTGATTGTTGGAGATAAAATATACAAATTTAAAATATGATACACTTCATTTAAGCTTAAGCTTTTAAGATGAAGTGGTCATTCAACATGGTATCAGAGCTCAGACCAAGAGGTCATGTATACGAATTCTCAGTGGCGGAGCTAGACTTTTATCTTAGTGGGGTCCAAATTTAAATACTAAATTTTTTTCAGTGGGGTTCAATTCCTAATGAAATATTTTTGTGGGGTCATTTTACCAATATTATATAAATTTGGTCTTATAAATATTTTTCTATTAAAAAAAGATGAAGAAAAAAAAAAATTTCAGTGGGGTCCATGTACCCCACTGGCACGGCTGTGGCTCCGCCACTGCGAATCCTCACGATAACTCGTTTGTGAAATTTTCACGTCTAAGGTTAGATATGAAAGAAATCAGCCTAGACGTGAGGGAGTGATATATAAATTTAAAATATGATTCACCCCCTTCAAGCTTGAACTTTTAGGTAAAGTAATTCAACGGTAATTTTAAATTTCAATAATTTCATGCCAAAGAGATTGGAGAATTAATGGAATGCGTGTTATAATCTGGATCAGGCGTATCTTCCAAGTGAAACACCGACAACTTTAATCGCTTACAGAATAAGAGAGCTCGAGATCTTGAGAGGAGACGGAAGCGGACAGCTCCAAGAATGGGATAGGGTTTACGACTATGCTTATTACAACGATCTAGGCAATCCAGACAAGGGGCGGGAATACGCCCGCCCCGTTATTGGGGGGTCGTCGAAATATCCTTATCCTCGTAGGGTTAGAACAGGCAGACCATCTACACAGACAGGTTTATACTCAACCCTTGTGCGTACGTGTTTTTCGCTCTATGCAAATTATCATGCGTGTAATTAAAATGCAGATCCCGACACTGAAAGTAGAATCCCGATGATCATGAGCTTGAACATCTATGTACCGAGAGATGAACGGTTTGGACATACGAAGCTGTCTGATTTTCTCGCCTATGGATTCACATCCATCGCACAGTTTATGTACCACAGGATGCAGGATTTGTTAAAGAGCACTGATAACGAATTCGATAGCTTCGAAGATGTTGTCCAAATATACAAAGGCGGCGAGGGTCTCTTTAAACTGCCGATGCCACATGTCATTGAAGGTACTTATCTACAACGTCGTCAAGTTCGTCATCACTACCCTAGCCTGATATATATATATATATAATATATATATATATATATATATATATTTATGTTTGCAGGGGATAAATCTGCTTGGAGAACAGATGTAGAATTCGCGAGAGAGATGTTGGCTGGCAATAATCCTGTTCTAATCAGCCGTCTTCGGGTATTTTTTTCCTACATTCAGAAAAATTATTGCCATAACTTAGTATCATACATATGTCTGAATTTTCAGGAGTTCCCTCCGAGAAGCCCCGAACGTCTACGGCGATCATACGAGTACCATAAAGGAAGATCATATACTTAATCAACTCGATGGACTCACTGTTACTGAGGTATGTAGTAATATATAATCAACTAACCAATCTACTGTCCGATCGATCTCCTCTAGTGTCTGTTAGGGCGTGTTTGGTTCCTGGAAATTAGTAAGGAAATGAAAATGAAATGAAAATGAAAAACTACTTTTTATGTTTGGTTGATTAAAGAAATAGATAGGGAAAAGAAAAGAAAGGAAAAACTAAGTTATGTTTATACTTAAAACTAAGGAAGACTAATTTCTTCGCCAAGTGGTGAGGAAAATGAAAGAAAATCTTATTAAAACCATTTCATCCCATTTTTTTTTCCACACCACTTTCTTCAAACCAAACACAGTGTTAATTAATTATTCATAACATGCAATGGAGGTTAAAAGAATGTTCATATTGGAACATCACGATGCACTGATGCCCTACTTGAGGAGAATAAACGAGACGAACTCGAAAATTTACGCTTCAAGAACGCTACTTTTCCTGCTGAAAGACGGGTGTTTGAAGCCGTTAGCGATCGAGCTCAATTTACCCGATAAACGTGGAGACTCCTTCGGTGCCATCAGCAAAGTATACACTCCATCTGAAGAGGCGTCGAGGGTTCAATTTGGCAGCTGGCCAAAGCCTACGTGGCGGTGAATGATTCCGGCGTTCATCAGCTCGTTAGCCATTGGTAGGCAGGCGGTGATTGATGATTTTGACCGTATAATTGTAGCGATGTTTGAGCATTGTTTTTATTTCTTTTAACGATGGCAGGTTGAACACGCACGCTGCGATTGAGCCCTTTGTGATCGCGACTAACAGGATGCTGAGTGTTGTTCATCCCGTCTACAAGCTGCTTCATCCTCATTTCCGCGACACGATGAACATCAACGCTTTCGCAAGGCAGACTCTGATCAATGGCGGGGGAATCCTCGAGGCGACTGTTTTTCCAGCCAAGTATGCCATGGAAATGTCCTCTTTAGTTTACAAGAGCTGGAATTTCCCGGATCAAGCGCTTCCAGCTGATCTACTCAAAAGGTTAGTCATAAAATACACGAAGTTTGGCCGATTTGCCAATATTTCATATATATATATATATATATAACTTTGACAAATTACTTCTATCAAATTTGGCTTAAATATATTTTTAGTCATGTATCTTTGAGGATGTGGCGTTTTAAGGACACTTAAGTTAAAGGTAACAATTTTAGTCATGTAAGTATCAAAATTGAAGCAATTTAAGGACACTTAAGTTAAGGGTGTCAATCTTAGTTCTGTAAAAATAGAAATTAAAGCAATTTTAGTCATGTTGTAAGTACAGAAATTTCTGAGTTTAACTGTCCGAAAATTACTTCAATTTCAATACTTAAAGCACTAAAATTGTCACTCTTAACTTAAGCGTCCTAAATTGCTTCAATTTTTATACTTACAGAACTAAAATTACCACCCCTAACTTTAGTGTCCTTAAAATGCTACCATCCCAAAGTTACGAAACTAAATGTATTTAACCCATCAAATCTCCATATTTTCCATTGACTGAATTGACCCAAATTCAGCAGCAATTAACAATATTCATAAGCGGACATATCTATCTCCTTAATGGAAATGACATGCATGCAACAATCTAATTAATTTGATTTCCGCAGAGGCATGGCCGAGGAAGACGCAGGTTCTCCGCACGGCCTGCGCCTGGCAATCGAGGACTACCCCTACGCAGTCGACGGCTTAGAAATATGGTCGGCCATAAAAAGTGGGTCGAAGACTACTGCAAGTTCTACTACGCCTCCGACAAAACGGTTCAACACGACCCCGAGCTCCAATCTTGGTGGCAAGAGGTTCGCTCGGAGGGCCACGGCGACAAGAAAGACGAGCCTTGGTGGCCCAAAATGCAGACCAGGAAAGACCTAATCGATTCTTGCACGATCATCATTTGGACCGCGTCCGCACTGCACGCCGCCGTGAACTTCGGGCAGTATCCATACGCAGGATACCTTCCCAACTGTCCGACCATAAGCAGAAGCTTCATGCCCGAGGTCGGGACTGCAGACTACGAGGAGCTGAAGACCAATCCCGACAAAGTTTTTCTGAGGACTATAACCGCTAAACTTCAGACGCTGATCGGCGTTGCGCTTATTGAGTCGCTGTCGAGGCATTCTTCGGACGAAGTTTATCTCGGTCAGAGGGACGGTTCGGAGTGGACAAGGGATGAGAAGGTAATGAGAGATTTCGAAAAGTTTGGGAAGAGGTTGAGTGAGATTGAAGAAGGGATTGTGAAGAAAAATGGCGATGAGAAGCTGAAGAACAGAGTTGGACCTGTGAAGGTGCCTTATACCTTGCTTCATCCTACGAGTGGGGATGGGATCACAGCTAAAGGGATTCCTAATAGCGTATCTATTTGAGATCTAATTCAGTAATTTAATTATGGCTAAATTGCATAGAACCCACATGTGGTTTAAATAATAATCACAAAAACCCCTATGGGTTTGTAAATAGCGTAAAATATCCTCGTGGTTTATTTAATCATGCGCTCCTTGTCATTTTCACCCCCTAATTGAGGAGTACAATGCTATGTTTTAGACACCATGGGGGGTACGGTGCTAAGTTTTAGGCAGCGCATGAGAGTTTCACGCAATAAAAAAAGTACAGGGTAGTAATGCGCATTTCAGTATAGCATAAAAACACACTCATGTAAGTGAAACACAAACTAATAAAACTAGTAAGTATGACGAAAATGAAGCTGTGACTGATGTAATGAAGTGGCCGAGATGTACATTAATCAATTCATGCATCTATTTTTATATTTTGGTCATCAGAAATTCATCGAAGTTATTTAAAAAAATTGTATATTTTGACATGTAAAGATGCATCTCTATTTAATACATCTTCATGAGAAATCGGTAATAATAATGTTTTCTGCTACAACACTAATTTTTTTTCCCTACTCTCTACATGAGTGTCTATGAAAAAGGTTGGATCCCCTCCGCCTTATATTAAGGACGGCTCGCCAGCCACCTTTGCTATATCTCTGGGTGCTATTGTAGATCGGGTGACATCTCACACATCATCGAAAATTCTCTTTTCTCTTTTGTTTCAGTCAACTTGCTTGTCAACAAAGTGTTTAAGAAGCAAAATTGATGGCATTGTGTTGATGGGATATTAAGTGCCTTATCTTATTCTATGTAATTGACTTAGTTTGCTTAGTTAGTGACACACTTTAGGTAAGCATTTACTTAGACAATTATGTGCATTTACCTATATTTAATTCTCTTCATTTTCTAGTCTATATAATAGCATTGCTGTAAACACGTGAATCATCATTCTAATAAAGTTATTTTTTACAGCAACATAAATCTTCATATTTCTTACTTATTCCTTCAAATTGGTATCAGAGCTTCTTTTCTTAAGGGGTTGTGGAAATTCTAGGCACACCAATGAATTCTGAAGTATCATTCACTCTCAACGCTCCTTCCGTATTCAATGGTGAAAATTATCATTCACTCTCAACTCTCAACACCAATCCCTTAGGTGCAAGGGCTAATTTACTCAGCTCCCGGGAAGAAGTCGTCTCATCAGGTCCAAAGGTGCATGACAGCCTAAGCCACTCAATTGTTTCCCAACAGACAATGGTTTCACATATGCACGAGGAGCCAAGTCATTTATCACCACTTCATTCAGAAGCAGGTGATATTGAATTAAGTGGTACTCAGCCCCACACCACTGCTCTTTCTTCCAGCACATCAAGTCTAGTGTCCACACTCCCCACATTTTTACAATTTTCAAGGACGCAAACACTTTTCACCCCCCCTTCACTTGATCTGCGTGATCAAGCTAGAACTCTTGTAGATACGTCTATCTTAGACAAATATATGGGATTAAGAGGAAGTCCCGACGTAGCATCATCAAAAGCAACTACGTATACGGGCTATCGACAGAAGCTAGCCTGTAGTTCGATGTCAACGGGAAGCCTAGGTGACCCCTGTTTCTCAAGTCCCGTTTTCACTTTGGTGACTGCTCGCCACGACACAAGCATTTGTTCTGATGTCATGACAACAGAATGCCTATATGGCTCCATTGCGTTACCCTATGTTACACATGAACACCTCAACTAGTGCCTTGCGTCCGCATTTGCCACCTTTTCCAAAACCTTTGAAGCCAAAGGGTATATTCTGTTATAATAACAGATGTACGAGACAAAGAAAAATCCCCACTGGTCGAGCCTCCTGTGTTTCCCTCTTCATCTCACATTTCTTCTTCTTTCCCTACCCATCTTAACCCTTCTACAATGCCTATACCATAGCTCCGCGACATTCTTTTGTCCCGTCTGATCTCTGAGACTGATTCTCTTTTCCCCAAACTTGCAGAGCTCCTACTTCTTCTCCAAACCCAATCAAGTTGTTGCGATGACACGAGCCTGTACAAACGGTAACACGACGATCCAGGTGACACTGATTGTCGGGATGGGGAGAAATGCCAGTGTGTGATTGCACAATGAAGAATGCCTTTCACCATTCAGACCACTCAACAATCTTCTCAACAACCCTCTTCTTCATCTAAACCACCTTCTCTATCTTCTGCACTTTCTTTTTCACACACATCATCACCACCGCCTTCACCACAACCATCTACATCTTCACCATTGCCATCTACATTATCACCCCCACCAAAGTCCATATGGTCACCACTTCGTGCCTCATCACTGCCACCTTCTCCGGATCTACACACATTTGTTGACGAATACATCATGCAAGAACGAACCAGAATGAAGGAATCTGAATACGCCGCTCGGAACAGACTTGATAAGAGCATCTTACGTCGAGCGACTTTAGATTTATTCCAGATTGAGGAAGATGAATTCCTAGACAGAGAGGACTACAGTCAAGATCTAATAGAACTTTCGGAGGTCCTCAAGCACAAAATCAACAAACCACAAAGTTTACCAGCCTGCACAGTGCAGCTAAAAACCCCCTGGGAGAACATTAAGATTGTAGCACCGTTCGAGGAAGAGATAAGGAGGAAGATCTAGATGCGCGAGAATAGAATCAAGGAGTTCGACGAGCTAAAACTTCGAGGTCTCAGCCACTTAAAAGGGACAACAGGAATGACGACTGGACCTCCTCGAGACAAGTACAACTAGATAGTAACGCGATCAAAGGCAAAGATCAATGATGTTGTTGAAGTCGAGCATCATAATGTCGGACACGTCAACGATCCAGTCTATGTTGTAGCTCGTCAGGACGGATCAATAGAAAGAATCTCAGAAGCTAATCTTTCTGACCTGGACCTCAACGACGTCTACCAGATGTTCTGATACGATAGGAAGTTCATCTTGAATGAGTACAGATACAGACTGGGATTTGAGGCGATCAAGCGATACCTGCTATGTCAGGTCAACTACTACACATCGCAAGACCTACAATTGCTCTGAAAAACAACATGAAGAAGATCAATCTAACAAAACCAATTCTCTGTGGACCCGAGCTCGAGAACTATCCTTCGACATTCATTTTCACTGAACCAGAGTTCGCCGTGGTCTACCTCAATTACAAAGGGAAGCATCGAGTGCCCGTCCCATCACAGATTACAAAATTCTGTGATGGAACCCTGAAGATCACCCTTCAAATATTGAAAGGACTGTTAGAAGCATTGGACAAAGAAGAATCTTCAGAGAACTATGATCCAGAAGAAAGAACCCTGATCGAGAGAGTCATTGAAGCCATTCAAGCAATGCTCGACTTGCGAAACTGCATAAGGCAGTACGAAGTAGCTCTCGAATTCAGGAAATCTTTCTACGCCCGACAGAGATAATTGCGCTACTTTGAAGAATGAACACAAGGGAATAGATTGTTAGAAATACATATATTGTGTTCAAATTGTAGTTATCTCTGTAATTAGGGCGTAATTGGAATTATAAAATTAGTCTTGGGCTTTATTATAAATATACCAAAAATGTTTGTATAAATAAGATGACTTGTACTCTCATATGTAATAAAAATTCTAATTAATAGAGAGAGAAATATTTTAGAAGAACACTTGAACTTCATCGAAGGATTACCATAGCATATCAACCATTCTCCAACTTAAATCGGTAAATCGATCCAAATTTGTGTTCTTATCATTAATTGTTGTATGAATCGTGGATCTACACTCTATAGCATGTCTTGATGCACTTTGCAACATCATTCATGATGTCGAGGACGAACATGCGATTCCTTTGCATCGGCACGTTAGCAATTAAATTATTTTTACCGTCTTTTATAGAAAGGTTATTGTCTCTTAGGCGAATATCATAACATTTCTCAGAGTTTCCCAAGACTCAAGATGTTGATGTTCATCTCTGGCGCATAGTAAACATTTGAGATGAATTGATATCCTCCATTCTTTAAGCGGATAAGAATGTTACATTTGCCTTTCATCGCGACCTTCAATTCATCTCCGAAAGCAGCATTCCCAGTTACCGATTCATCGAGCTCCACAAACATGTTTCTTTTTCCACACATGTGATTGCTTGCACCGATGTCAAGGTAACACTTATTGCATTCGCCTCTTCCATCATCTTTATGGGCTAGAATTAAATGTCTTCTTCTCTTTTGTTATTTTCATTAACTCGACACTCGGAAGCATAATGTCCAAACTTCTCACAATTATAACACTTTATATGAAATTTTTCATACCTTGATCTTGAGGTATATCTCCCACGGCCTCTTGTTGAATTATCTCTTCTTTGATGATTATTGTTGTCATCATCATTGGGCCTCCAACCTTGTTCGTATCCATGTGCACGACCTCCTCATCGTCTTATTCTCTGACCTCGTCTGCGGCCTCGTCCTTGATAATTTTCCTCATTACCTTTATCCTTAGTTGGATAATTATTCTATGATCCCTTCTTTTTCTTTTCTTAATGGGCTTGTAATGAGACCAACAGTTGCTCCATTGTTATTTCCTCTAAATCCTTACTTTCTTCAATGATAGCTACGATATGCTCGAATTTCGGATCTAACGAGAGAATGATTTTCTCCATGATTCTACCATCATCAAGCTTCTCACCATTTCTCTTTAGTTGATTAGTAATTACCAATACTCTCGAGAAGTAGTCCGACACACCTTCATCATGTTTCATATGCAATGTTTCAAACTCGGCTCTAAAAGTTTGAAGATGTACATTTTTTTATCGAACCCGGCCCTTTTATGATGTTTGAAGCTTCTCTCATGCGTCTTTAGTAGTTTTTGCTTCCGAAATCTTTTCGAAAGCATCATCGTCTAATCCTTGATAGATTAGATAGAGAGCTTTTTTTGTCTCTCTTTCTTAAATCTCTCAAACTATCCTTTTGAGTTTGAGATAATGTTTCTTCTTGTCCGGTTTAGTGTAGCCTTTCTCTACGATCTCTCAAGCATCTTGTGACTCGATGAGAGCTTTCATCTTGATACTCCAATGGTCATAGTTGCTCTTGTTGGGTGTCGGAACTTGGAAGGGAACCATGCCGCTCGCCATCGCTTGAGGATCTTCTAGCTCTGATACCACTTTGTTAGAAAATAGGACTTCTAAAGGAAGAAGGAACTTAATATGGAAGACTAGTATTTAGAGGAAGAGGCTTTATGTAAGAACTCACTTCTTACAACTTTGATTGATCTTTCTTGATGCTTAATACAAATGCTAAGAACTCGCCCCTATTTATACTAATTCCACCTCATTAACATGTGGTTAATATTTAGCCATATCACCTAATCTAGAATTATCCTAGATAAATATCTAGTTCCATAATGTTCCACAAGATTCTATAGATATCTCTAGAATATCGATGAGTTTCTAGATATTGGGGTATTATTTCTCCTAAGCCCAAATGTTAAATTCATACCTTAGTTTTCTCGGCCCAAATAAAGTTTAAACTTTCAACAAAGACAACATTCAAATGTCAAAGTATAGTTTGAATTTAATATTAGGCCAAATTGTCCAAACAAAAATGACTTTGGCTGTGTATGATATTGGCAGGACTAGTTTAGATTTTGATCGCGGAAGATAACAATAACTCTTTTCACTCAATTCATTTCCTGGTCGATGTTTCATGTGTTTTGTCTTTCGTTATCACATTGATCGTGTTCTAACTATTACCATTCAAGCTTCAAAGCCGTGTATTAGGTCAATAAATCCGAGTGTGTGAAAGATACAAGACATAGAATTTGTAGTCTTTATCTTTTGAATGAAGAATTGGCAAACAAATGTGATTGTCTTATTATAATTATTACTATTATTTTTCACGAAATATTCTGTCATAAATGAAACGACGTTTCGATGTGGAAATCTTGTTACGGTAATGATGTAATTTCTCATACTAGTAATATGCTGTTTTGAAAAACATCAACGTTTACAGAAAGATTAGCTTTATCCTCCTTATGAAATCAATTATGGTAATTATGAATGATGGTCATAACCAGCTTTACCAGATTTCGCTTGGCTTAACTTTTGTTATGCCACGAATCGCCATCCCCACACTGACTTACAAAATGCTGGTAATCGTAATTATTAAACTTTTCCATTACATTTTAAAGTAGATTTCCTTTACGTCATCTGAGGCTATTTAAGGAGGGCGAGGTAGTGATAAATCGAGCAGATACATCGTACGGTCATACATACACACAAATTTGTAATAAAAAAATGGGAGGAAATCATCATGTTGCCCTTCCATCCTACATTATTGAGTTTTTGAAGAGCATTACTGATTGGGACAGTTTCTTTGAGATGTACGGTTCAGAAGTAGCTGAGGAGCAAATCGTGGCTCCCGAGAGTCCATCTGATGATCAGTTTGCTGAAGGTTATGGTGACTCCGATGAGTTATGAAGTTTGAGATAAAAGGGTATCCTGAATCAAATCCAATAAATGAATAAGATATATATAGCTTGTATGCTTGGTTTGAATGATATAAATGTTTATTGTTTTAAATCTTATTATGTTTTCTACATCATCTCTATAGTCGTTCACTTGTTATTCCGTACCAGCACCATTTGCCTAATCTCATTTTCGATATGTGCTTTTTGGTCATTCATCTTCATTCTTATTCAGAAGATGTTTATTACAATCTGTAAACGTTCCCTTCTTAAACGTGGTGATGCCAAACCATAATATGTTTCACGAAACATTGAGTCAGCCATATCCGAAACATTGAGTCAGCCATATCAGTCGTCCTCGAATGTGACTTGTTCCCATTCTGCTTCAAGGACCTATGAACCCTAAAACACACACACTGCACTTATAACAATCTCGTTTTTTTATCGGTGTTTTTTTTTTAAGATTAAGGGCATGTCGTCAACGAAGCAAGATACAGGTGAAAAGAAGCATGCTGTCAAGGTAGGTAAGTTTTCAAGGTGTACGAGCAAACCTGGTGAAGAACATTCGAATGCAATTAGTCGAGTTTTGAATACCCAAAAAAGACTAAAAGTTATTCATTGACTAATAATGATTTTCCAGCAGTATTAGAGGGATACTCTCATGCTAGTTGGATTACTAGCGTGAACTATAATATGTTCAATTCTGGGAGAATTTTTACTTTAGGTGGTGGTGCTATAAATTGGACTTCTAAAAGCGAAATTCGACAATGGAATCGGAATTTATAGCAATAGCTGCAGCAGAAAGGAAGTAGAACGGTTGAGAAATCTACTGCTGGATATTAAGTTATGGCCTAAACTGATTGCCATCTGTTTCTTTATACTGAGATAACGAAGCAACATAATAATATTTACAATGGAGAAGTATAGACAAATTGGTCTTCGACATGCATATATTCGAAAGTAGACAACCAATGGTGTAATAACCATTATTTTTGTAAAGTCGAAAAATAACTTAGATGATCCTTTAACCAAACCAATTACATGATACTTGTTGAGTAAGACAACAGTGGGGACTGTAAAACTCTTATACAACACCAACAATAACAAATTCTGATTATAAAGTTTAATGGATAATAACAAGTTTTTGACATGTTTTTGATAGCACTATGAAATCCATTTTGAATAAATGATTATAGTGCATGCTGTTATGCATGTGAAAGGATGAAATCTCTTCATTGACTTAAATAAGAGATGTCTTGATAGCATTAATCAATATTAATGTAACTCAACTGATATGAACATAGAAGTGGTGTCTCTTCATTGAGAAACATGAAAAGAGGTGTTTATTTAAAAATGTTCATGAAGATTATTAGCACATGGGCGAAAAAGTACTATAAGCATCGTTTCTTTGGAGAAAACAAATAAAAGGTCGTTTCATCGATTCTAAACATAGCCAATGAGGCCTTGGTCTAGTGGTCAAGAAGAAGACCTTAAGGATTTGTGGGTTAGGTCGTGGGATCGAATCTCCCCTTCCACAATTTCTTGAGTAGTCCCCATGGAATTTATTTCTCATAACTATCGTTGTCAGGCAGGTTTGAGACGTATTCATCTGGCCCCAGGGATTAGTCACACCACTAGATTGAGACGTATTCATCTGGCTCCAGGGATTAGTCACACCACTAGAGTGTGTGGCGCAATTAAGTCATCTGGCCCCAAGGATTAGTCACACCACTAGAGTGTGTGGCGCAATTAAGCCTCCTCCAGGTCTGTGTGGCGCAAGCCCATGCTAATATTTCTAGCCCATAGCCAGATCGAGTTGGGATGTGACAGAAAAAAAAAATCGATTCTAAACATAAAGTATTGATTTAATAGTCACACCACTAGAGTGTGTGGCGCAATTAAGCCTCCGCCAGGTCTGTGTGGCGCAAGCCCACGCTAATATTTAGGGTCTAGCCCATAGCCAGATCGAGTTGGGATGTGACAGAAAAAAAAAATCGATTCTAAACATAAAGTATTGATTTAATCTATGGATTCCAAATACTTTTTAGAATTTTAAGTTTCATGCATTGATGGAAGGTTTAATCGAGATACACTTTCAGTTATGCATGTTTTTAATTGTGAAAATTGTGAAGATAAAAAATTAAATCAAGTGGAGGATTGTCGTAATAGTTTTAGTTTTTGAAAAGAAAAAATAATAAAATAAAATTACGCAAATATTTGACTTCTTGGTATAATTGAAAAGCTACAACATTTGGCAGAATGTATGCAGGAAAAGAGTATTCAAATCAAAATGTTGTAATCATTCAGCATTTGCAGTAATTGATAATGGATAATCATCAATAACGGATATTTTCAAATCCCATGATTATCTCCCATGATTATCTCCATATTATTTTCATTTATGATAATTGATTTTCATTTATGATGTAATATATTTTCTTTATTTATTTCATATGTAATCTCTATATATTGGAGAAATAATAAAGTTTACATTCAGAGGAAAAATATTCTATCATAGTATCAGTCTAATACTACGATCCTTCTTTCTCTCTTCCTCGTTCTTCCTCCATGGCACAAAATATGGAGAAACTTCCCTTCGCCACTCTCATCCATATGATAACGATCAAGCTTTCCTCTCAAAATTATCTGTTATGGAAGAGTCAAATCACATCGATTCTTACGTGTCAGAACCTCATCGGCTTTGTTGATGGATCCAAATCCACGCCGTCTGCCACCATTATCAACGCATCTGGTCAAAACGTGCAGAACCCGGCCTATGAAGCATGGCGCATGCAAGATCAGCAACTGTTAAGCCTTCTTATCTCTTCTCTCACCGAAGAATCCATGGCTGAGGTTCTTGGGTGTACAAGCTCTCGCGCCGTTTGGCTCGCTCTAGAGGCTGCCTTTAGCCATAGCTCCAAGTCACGTGAACTACGTCAAAAAGATGACTTGCAACTCATGAAGAAAGGCTCTCGAAGTGTCGCTGAGTATGGTCGCCAATTCAAATCGTTATGCGATCAGCTTGCTGCCATTGGCCGTCCTGTTGATGATACCGACAAAGCTCATTGGTTTCTTCGTGGTCTTGGATCTTCCTTCTCCAGTTTCTCAGCTGCCCAGATGGCGTTAACTCCATTATCCACTTTCGAGATCTTCTGTCGAAGGCCGAGAGTTTCTTTTTGTTTCAAGAATCTCTAGAAAATTCGGGTACTTCTACTGTTGCCTTTTATGGACATCGCGATACTCGTGGAAATCCCAAATCCGATTCTTCTACATCAAACAGAGGTCGTGGAAATCAGTCCAATAATTCTCGTGGTCGGGGCCGTGGAAACTCTAGACGTACCTCGTTGTCAAATCTGTCGATAGGATGGTCACTACGCCTCCACTTGCGATCAACGGTATGTTCGTCCCTCATCTGCAAATCTGGCTGAGGCTTTTTCGGCGGGTTGTTCCATCTCAAACGGAGACGCTTCTGATTGGTATCTCGATACTGGTGCATCGGCGCACATGACTCCACCATCATCGGTTTTGGACTCGTCTCAAGCATACTCCGGTACCGATTACGTCGTTGTTGGTAACGGTGCTAATCTCTCTATATTTCACATTGGCAAATCACATGTTACCAATACTATTCAGTTGTTGGATGTTTTAGTCGTCCCTAATCTCACGAAAAGTTTGCTTTCCATTAGCAAGCTTACATCCGATTTACCAGTTGATGTGTTATTCACTGATAAGTTATTTACCATTCAGAACCGTCAAACAAAGGAGGTTCTGGCAAGCGGTCATCGTGAAGATGGACTATATATATTAGAGAGAGCTCGTCCTGCCTTGATTGCTAGTTTACAAAATAATTGCCAACGTGCATCGTTTGAATTATGGCATGCTAGACTCGGGCACGTTTCGCCCAATATTATATCTTTGTTGAATAAATCAGGTCATTTGATGGTTACATCTTTGCTGCCCAAACCTTCATTATGTACTTCGTGTCAACTCGCTAAAAGCAAGCGTTTACCTTTCTCTCTGAATGAAAAACGGGCTCGTCATGTGTTGGAATTAATTCATTGCGATTTATGGGGACCTGCACCTATTTTTTCATCATCGGGTTTTCGTTACTACGTTATATTTGTTGATGACTATTCTTGTTTCACATGGTTCTATTCACTTTATAGTAAGGTAGATTTTTTTGTGAATCTGGTTCAATTTGCAAATTTGGTGGAAAATCAGTTTAACTGCTCTATTAAGAAATTTCAGAGCGACGGTGGTACGGAGTTTACAAATAATAAAGTTCAGAAAATTTTCCGTCAGAAGGGAATTCAACATCTCATCTCGTGTCCTTACACTCCGTCTCAGAATGGTCGAGCTGAGCGCAAGCATCGTCACATCACCGAAACTGGTCTTGCTATGATGTTTCATGCGCATGCCCCTATGTCTTTATGGGTTGAAGCTTTTTCTACAGCGGTTTACACTATAAATCGTTTGTCATCATCTATTTTGCAGGGAATCTCACCGTTTGAGACGTTGTTTGGGAATCCACCAAATTATGCAAACTTCCATCCGTTTGGTTGTCGGGTTTTCCCCTGCTTACGTGACTATGCGGAAAACAAATTCTCTATTCGTAGTCGACCGTGCACGTTTATTGGATACAGCTCAAATCACAAGGATTTTCGATGTCTCGATCCGCTCACTACGAAGATCTACATTACTCGACATGCTAAATTTGATGAGGATGTTTACTCGTATTCAGGCAAAAATTCGGTAACATCTATTTCTAAGCTTCATGTGTCTTCTTTTCTTGAGCCGTTGTCTGATTTGAATGTACCTGCTGCCCCGATAGAGTCTAATGAATCGACAGCCTCGAAAAATCAGCCCCTACCGTGCTCGATTTGCCCAACAGTTACGACCATGACGACACCCGAACCAGATCCACCGACACCACCAACTCCACCACCATCACAACCTGATGTTTCATCTTCCGGTCATCCGATTGTCACACGTGCCAAAGCAGGCATTTTCAAACCACGTCACATTGCCAATTTTGCCACTACTCATCGCCAAGCGATGACCGCTGAACCTCGGGGTTTTAAATCAGCTGCTAAGCACCCTCACTGGCTCGCGGCTATGGATGATGAAATGCTTGCTTTACGGGAGAATCTTACTTGGGATCTTATGCCACGTCCACCGGGAATCAACGTTGTTGGCTCTGAATGGGTTTTCCGTACTAAGCATAAATCTGATGGTTCTGTTGAACGTCACAAGGCTCGTTTGGTTGCACAGGGGTTCACTCAAGTTCCTGGGTTTGATTTTTCACATACATTTAGTCCCGTTGTGAAGGCCGTTACTGTTCGGGTTGTTCTTTCTCTTGTTGTCATGCGAAATTGGCCATTGCATCAGCTGGATGTCAAAAATGCATTTCTTAATGGTGTTCTTCCCAAGCCTGTTTATATGGAGCATCCGTCGGGATACATTGAACCTCGCTTTCCTAGTCATGTTTGTCGTCTCAAAAAGGCACTTTATGGACTCAAACAAGCACCACGTGCATGGTTTCAACGGTTTAGTGATTTTCTCATTAAACTTGGTTTTCTTTGTAGTCGTGCAGATACCTCTCTTTTCATTTTCAATCAGGCATCTGATATTATATATCTGTTGGTATACGTCGACGATATTATTCTCACAGGAAATAACCCAGACCGTATAACAAAGTTCATCTCTCGGATACATTCAGAATTCGCAGTAAAGGATCTCGGCAGTTTAAATTATTTCTTGGGGCTTGAAGTCGATTATACCGATATTGGACTCCACCTTAGTCAGACCAAATATGCTCATGATATTCTTACGCGCTCTCAGCTTCTTGAGTGTAAGCCTGTTTTGACTCCTCTTGCTGCTGGTCAAGTCCTAACAAGTGATGGTGCACCATATTCTGATCCAACGCATTATCGTTCCTTAGTGGGAGCTCTTCAATACTTGACAATTACGCGCCCTGATCTATCTTATGCGGTCAACCTTGTCAGCCAGTTCTTGCAAGTTCCAACAGTCGATCACTATCAGGCCGTCAAGCGTATTCTTCGCTATGTCAAAGGCACAATTAATTATGGTCTTTCATTCAGTCGTGGATCGCCTTGTACTTTGTTGGCTTACTCTGATGCTGATTGGGCTCGGTGTCCTGAGACTCGTCGTTCCACCTATGGGTAATCTATTTTTCTTGGTGGTAACCTCGTATCATGGAGTGCTAAGAAGCAACCTACTGTGGCACGGATAATCATCCATAATGGATAATCTCAAATCCCATGATTATCTCCCATGATTATCTCCATATTATTTTCATTTATGATAATTGATTTTCATTTATGATGTAATATATTTTCTTTATTTATTTCATATGTAATCTCTATATATTGGAAAAATAATAAAGTTTACATTTAGAGGAAAAATATTCTATCAGTAATTCTAAGAGATTGTAAAAATTTCAGAAATGTTTTGTCTTTTTATTTGATGTCCTATAAACAGACATATATCCAGAACTCATAATGCACAATATTCTACGTTTTCTACAAAATAATATTTTGCTTTGTCGTGTCATGAAGAAAATTGTCTATGAATTTATCCCGATCAGAGGTAATATTATCGTTAGGGAAGATGAAACTTTCGGGCCTCAAAGCTATCTTTTCTTATTTTTGTTAAAAAAAAAAAAACATATGTGGCTCAATGGATCATAAAGTGAAATTTCTGATAAGAGTTTCAATTAATTTTATTTTTCGAAATTTGATGGCAGTTAAAAAAGTATCATTAATGAGGGTATCTTTTCTCATAATTCAAGCACCAGAAATAATTATGACCAAGAGTCAGTTAGTTCATTTCTATGCATGCTTTAACAGTACAGATAAGAAACACACACACACTGCAATGCATCCTTATACAGCAAGGCACACACTCACGCACGCAATTCAAAAATGTGACCTTCAGTCTCTCTATATATTCAAGGACCTATGAAACCCTAAAACACACACACTGCATTATAACAATCTCATTTTTTCATCTGTGTTTTTTTTTTCTTTTTTTTTTTTTGAAAGGTGAAGGACATGTCGTCACCAAAGCAAGAAACACCGAAGCAAGAAACAGTTGAAAAGAAGAATGCCGTCGAACATGTTTCGCTTCCACGGGATTTGATAGATAAGCTGAAGAACGAGAATAGCTGGGAAGATTGGCCTTGTCGGGTATGGGTTTGGGCTCAGGATCTTGAAGATGCGCTTGCTCCTTCTAAAGAGGATAACAAACAAGAGGGGCTCAAGAAATAGTTTTCTTGTTTTTCTTTAAATTGATTTAGCCCACAATTTATCGAAGTCGATTTTTTTTTTTGTTTCATCGGGTTATTTTGCCGCTTAGTATGTCCGAATCAAGGTTAAAAACATCGGTATCGGTTGGGATTCGTTACTTCAATTTTACGGAATTATCAACTAATCCATCAGGGTAAAAATCTTAAGAAATATTTGTTGGGTTTTTTGGTTATTGGGCCGGTAATTAACCCAAAAACAAAAAACAGATCGGTTTTTATTAAATTGAGAAGCCGCCATTCTTCGAAACTCAAATTTGATGAAAGATTCATAATCTATGTTTCGAGAAAAAACTATCGAATATTAATTTGCTCAAAACCGATGTCGAATGAATGAAATATTAATTTTTGAATGTTGGCCCAATAAAAAGATGAGAAAAAAAAAACTGTGTATAAAAGGGAAGCTTGTCCCACATTCGTTAATCCATCTCTTTTTCACTTGTATATATATAACCGCATGTATAGGTAAATCAAAAGGGCTTGCCTAAGTGGATGGATTTAGTGGGCTTATAACTTATGAGGGGGGTTTTGCTCAAAGTAATAACCTGAGTGCGAGGAGGTGCTTCGCATCGACGAGATCTAGCCTGCGCCCGCGACCGATCCCGAGACCGAGCCATGCCATAATGCTCATTGGGCAGTTTGAGGTGGCACTTTTCACGCCGCATCGGAGTGAGGAGCCATAAAATTTATGCTCCGACTGATATGGCATCGACGAGGTGGCGCTCGGTGTGCTGATGACATGGCAGTACCGAATAGCCCCCTGCAAAGTTGGAAAGTTTATTCATTCAAGTCTAGTGCATTAGAATAAGTTCACATCCAAGTCCCCAGTTCCCGAAGCAAGAAAGTTTTGAGTTTCCAGTCTGATTCGCCGGAAAACTTGAGTCGTAGTGCTGTGATTCCGAGTTATGAAGTCATTGTATCTTGGGAACGATCGCCGTAACCCGAGAGTACGTGAATAATCGGGACTATATCGTCTTACAGATAACGTATAGAATACACGCTTCGACTTCCCGTTAATATGAATTTTTGACAGATTTCCCGCCACCGACCAGACCGACGTACCGGAAACAACAAGCTAATAATTTCACATAGGTATGATAATTTGTGGCATAATCGATGAATAACTAGCGGAATTCAAAATCTCGGGGACATTTTTTAGTCTGAATCTTTTCATACTCTCTTTAGTTGTACTTTTTAGTTTTTGTCATGTTAGCTTGAATTTATTAATACTATGATTTAGTATGAACCAATCTCTCAATTGTTAGGCTAGATATCGAAACGATAAGTTATAACTGCTTCTCGAATTTATTCCTTGTGATCGATACTCGGATATTCGCTTGAACTACTCTATAAACGATCGGTGCAGTGTCTGTCTCTCGTTGGTGTTAGTCATCATTATTCATTTTAATTATTACTTGTCACACTTGCATATATGTATCCTACATAGCACCCACGCTAGTGATCACTACGTAAAAACCCTTCTCATATATCCTAATCGAGTAAGAGCTATGGTTATGTCAAATTCACTGGACGCGACTCTATGATAGAATTGTAACTGATGAAACTACCAAACTGTCCTTTGTCTCCCACACTAAAGTTATTTGATTTGGCCAAAAACTTTGTAATTTCCCATCCTTGAGTTCTCATAGAACATGTATCTCGAGTACTTGCGAGACTATGAATTCCTCTAGTCGATCAAAGCCAAACAATTACTCTTTGTTGTAAAGACTACATTTTGTCATCAACCCACACATTTGGCAATCCGGACATACCAAAACTAGTGACAGGTCAAGACCTAAAAGTAAACTCCGTTAGTAACCCCTTCGGTCTAAGGTTTGTCCTATGGATTTCAACTAATATCCGAAGCTCATCGGACTTTGATCAATATCATGAAGATACATTGCATCAATTTTCGTACCTAAGTGGGTTGGGTTTGAAACTGCCCTTTACCTTGCACGATTATGTATGTGTCATTCGCAATTCGAACCTTTGATGAGAGTTTCTCTAATACAAAAATAGAAATAGGCGACATCACTATGGCCTACGGTTGCGAGAAAACCGTCGCCTAAAATTAATGTGGTGGCAATATGGTAAATAATTTGAAACCTTACAGACTATATGTGACGACTTTTTTGAGAAACTGACGCCCATAAGTCAATGATGTTATAGGCAGTGGTTGCAAGTTAGCAATCGTCGTCCGTAATAGAGTATGTGTGACGGTTCTGTGCAAACAACCTTCACCCATAACCTATACAACATATGGGACTGTTCCTAGTAAACAACCGTCGCCCGTAACCCTTATATTTCACGACCTCGACTGAATTTCAGCTATTTTCATCTATTTTTTCACTCTCTCGCAACTTCTTCTGCTAAGATTGAGCGAGAAAAGTGAAAACAAGCAACCATACTATCGTAAGACTCATTATTGATGGTAAAACCATGGGGATAATTCGAATTTCTTTGCCTAATGTTGTTCTAGTCAAGGTTTTTCAATTTATTTGTTGGTTGGTGAGATTTATGGCTTATTATGGTTGATTTTCGTTTTTTATTTTTGGTTTAGGGTAATTTCATACAATATGAACATTAGGCTAATTTGGATGACGCGAGCAATGAGTTGAAGAAGCCAAGACAATAATTCCCTTCACCTGTTTGACAAAATGCCTCAATGAAGAAATCAGACCATGAAGAACTATGACGTGGAGATGTCCGCCAAAATGAATCAATGAAGAAACCAGACCATGAAGAACAATGCCTTGCATGTGCTTACCAGTTCTAGTTTCGTTTTGAATGAGAATATGTGTTTAATTATTTATTAGGGTTGATTTCGTTAGCTTTGGCTTCAATAGTCTTTCATATGACCTTGGGTGACCTTGGGAGTTAGGCAAATTTGGATGTATTGGGAGAAATTTCGACAAGATCAATCGAAAATTGGTATAATTTCTAGTCCTAACTTCTAGAAAAAAAAATCTCTATAATTTCTTTTTTTTTCATTTTTGATCTGAATATGTGTTTGTTATTTTATCTACGTATTTACAGCTTGAATTATCTTAGATATTCAGCCAAGGTTTGCTCGTTAACTTAAATAATACGTTCAATGTTAGCCCATTACCTTATAAATTTTCTTGTTTGACGTAGATATTTGAAGGAGTTGAATATGGTGAAGTAATGAATAACAAGACGTGTGAATTGTGGTCCAAGTTTCTTCAGTATTCTTGCGTGATATGAAGTTGATATTTTGGTTTTATTGGAACTTTATTAGTTGTAAATATTTAATTTCATATTTTAAATTTGTTTGTAATGTAATTTTTAAACTTATTGTTTTTGAAGTTCTATCTTTTGTTGGGTAATTAATTTAAGCTTTTGTTTGTTGATATATATTGTTTATTTTATTGGGTAATTTGTGTGTTGGAATTGAGATAGAATTGGGTATAGGTTACAAATAAAATAAAACATATATATATATAGAGATTTGCTATGGTGCATACCCTACCGTGAGCACCCCGTGAGCACCGCACACATACTTCGTCTCTTTTCGCTCCAAAACGAAATTTTTAGCCCAATGTTAATCACATCCCCTTACACAACAACATGATGATGTTGTAAAACAGATTCATCTTTATAAAAACACGCAAAAGATCGATAAGAAGCATCACACGGATGTGATATTAAAAAAATTGTTCTTATCGATCTTTTGCGTGTTTTTATAAAGATGAATCTGTTTTACAACATCATCATGTTGTTGTGTAAGGGGGATGTGATTAACATTGGGCTAAAAATTTCGTTTTGGAGCGAAAAGAGGCGAAGTATGTGTGCGGTGCTCACGGGGTGCTCACGGTAGGGTATGCACCATAACAAATCTCTATATATATATAATTAACATGAATGACAGTTGGTAATTACAACAATCGTTGCATATAGTGCATAGTAAGGGTGACAGTTGTTGTAACAACCGTCGCCTATAGTTCGTTATGGGTGATGCTTTATAACCATTGCCTATAATATGAACCTTGGGCGTCGAGACTCTAGGCGTCGCCCTACAACCGTCGTCCATTTCCCTTTTTGTACTAGTGTTTCGTGTTTAAATTTCTGAATAATTCTTTCGTATTTGTCATATGTTTAGTGCAATCACTATCAATACGCCAATTCTCGCTTGATTCGATGTTTGAAAAACAAGTGGTCTTCTTCTTCACGATCAATAGTTTTTGTCACTTCAAATTTTTTCAGATTTTAATGATTGTGCCTCAAAGATTCATATCTGGTCTGACTGCATATGGTGCACTTAGCATTAGACCTTGTCCAGAACTTGAATGAAGATGACCTTTCCTTCCACAATGTTGATATGGAAGACTAGTGTTCAGAGAAAGAGGCTTTATATAAGAACTCACTTCTTATTTGATTGATCTTCTTGATGTTTAATACAAATGCTAAGACCTCGATCCTATTTATACTAATTCCACCTCCTTAACATGTGGTTAATATTTAGCCACATCACCTAATCTAGAATTATCTAGATAAATATTTAGTTCCATAATGTTCCACAGGATTCTATGGATATCTCTAGAATATCCATGATTTTCTAGATATTTGGGTATTATTTCTCCTAAGCCCAAATGCTAAATCCATACCTTAGTTTTCTAGGCCCAAATCAAGTTTAAACTTTCAACAAACACAACATGCAAATTTCAAAGTATAGTTCGAATTTAATATTAGGCCAAATTGTCCAAACAAAAACGACTTTGACAGTGTATGATATTGGCTGGACTATTTGAGATTTTGATCTTTAACAATCACTCTTTTCACTCAATTCATTTCCTGGTCGATGTTTCATATGTTTTGTCTTTTGTTATCAATTGATCGTGTTCTAACTATTACCTTTCAAGCTTCAAAGCCGTGTATTAGGTCAATAAATCCGAGTGTGTGAAATATACAAGGCAGAGAATTTGTACTCTTTATCTTTTGAATGAAGAACTGACAAACAAATGTGATTGTCTTATTATAATTATTACTATTATTTTTCACGAAATATTCTGTCATAAATGAAACGACTTTTCGGGGTAAGCAATCTTGTTACGGTAATGATGTAATTTCGCATACTTGTAATATGCCGTTTTGAAAAACATCAACATTTACAGAAAGATTAGCTTTATCCTCCTTAGGAAATCAATTATTGTAATTATGACTGATTGTCATAACCAGCAGCTCTACCAGATTTCACCTGGCTTACCTTTTGTTATGCCACGAATCGCCATCCCCACCCTGACTTACAAAATGCTGGTAATCGTAATTATTAAACTTTTCTATTACATTTTAAAAGTAGATTTCCTTTACTTCATCGGAGGCTATTTAAGGAGGGCGATGTAGTGATAAATCGAGCAGATACATTGTACGTTCATATACATACACACAAATTTGTAATCAAAAATGGGAGGAAATCATCATGTTGCCCTTCCATCCTACATTATTGAGTTTTTGAAGAGCATTACTGATTGGGACAGTTTCTTTGAGATGTACGGCTCGGAAGTAGCTGAGGAGCAAATCGTGGCTCCCGAGAGTCCATGCGAGGATCAATTTGCTGAAGGTTATGGTGACTCCGATGACATATGAAGTTTGAGATGTAAAACGCTATCCTGGATCAATCCAATAAATTAATAAAAGAAATATATATATCTATATTGTATGCTTGGTTTGAATGATATAAATGTTTATTTGTTTAAATCTTGTTATGTTCTCTACATCATCTCTATAGGTGTTATCTTGTTATTCCTTACCAGCACCATTTGCCTAATCTCGTTTTCGATATGTGCTTTTTGGTCATTCATGATCTTCATTCTTATCAAGAAGATGTTCATTACAATTTGAAAACATTCCCTTCTTAAACGTAGTGATGCCAAACTGTAATATGTTTCACGAAACATTGATTCAATCCATCAATATCTTCGCCATCATCGACAAGATGATATGATTATGATCTTAATAGATAGCTGATGAGAATGCAAATGATATGTCGAATATTCTGTCGTGGCTAATATTTGATACAATGTCTTTAAGACGTTATTGCTCCGCTCTCGATGCTGACGGAATATAGCAAGTCTCCCAAGATACAACAACAACGTTTCGAAATGGAAGCACTTCAAATTTCAAAACCAGCAAACTTTCAGAAGCTTTTTGGACTCCAATGGTTACTTGAATGTGTAAGGAATCCGGTTGTCTCTGATTCGTTTCTCAGATGTAGATTAGATCAACAACTCGTGTGTAAGGATTAACAAACGAACTGCTTGACTTGAGTTTCAGGTCGGAAAAACTCAGAAAAAATAGAAAATGGCACAGATATTTACGTGGTTCGGTTTGATTAAACCTACATCCACGGGACCTCAAGAAAATGATATTATTACTACTTTTCGGGTGTTTACAGTAGTATGATATGAGCTCTACAAGTTTCGTGTTTACAACCTCTCGAGATAATCACTCTACACGAAGTTACATACGCTCAAACTTGGCTCCTTGAAACTGAAGAGAACAAAGCAATTTCAAGGACCCTTTTTGCCCGATTCATTAGCAGTTAGAGCTAATATCTTCCACTACCTATCAACGTCATCCACTATCTCCCAACTGCTGAATGAGTTGGACTTATAAAAGATGTTAATAGCATCAGCAGTTTTTCCATCAACCTTAGTGAAGCAAAAAGAAGCAGAGAAAACTTAAGCAGAATTCTCATTCCTTAAAAGCAACAAGCCACGTTAGTCCTTCTTGATTTATGTTTGTTTGCTTACTTCTTCACAGCATGCTTATTGCAGAAAACTTTTTTGGATGGTTCAAATGAGAAAATGAATGCTCTATTTATAGATGTGGGTCTGGAAGTGCAGCACATGTTATCTCCCTCTATGTAAGCATTACTCAAGATTTTTTTTATCCTTCGAAGTCCTATTGAAGATACAAGTTTTTCAAATTTTCTTGGAGGAAGTGCTTTGGTGAATAGATCTACAAGGTTGTAACTTGATCGAACTTGTTGTACGTCAATTTTGTCGATTTTCTGAAGGTCGTGTGTATAGAAAAACTAAAGAGATAAGTTAGGTTCTATTGTCTTTGATGTACCCTTCATTTAATTGAGTCATACATGTTGCATTATATTCATATAAGATCGTCAGAAGTAACTTTTTTTATAATAAACCACAAGTTTATCGTGTGTACTTTATTATTGATCGCAACCTAATGCATTCTTGACTAACTTCATGAATCGCTAATATTTCAGCATTATTAGACAAAGTGGTGGTTAAACTTTGTTTAACTGACCGTCATGAAATAGCGATTCCACCATATGTAAATAAATAGTCTGTTTGCCATCGTGTATTATGTGGGTCAGATAGAAAATAAATATTTGCATACTGTTGTCTCCGGTGGTATGTCTGGTCGGTGGCAGAAATTTGGTCAGAACTTCGTCTGAGCGATAAGTCGAGGTACATAATATATACGTTGTCGGTAAGACAATATCGCCCCGATTATTCACGTGGTCTCGAGTTACGGCGATCGTCCCCAAGATACAACGACTTCGTAACTCGGAATCGCAGCACTACGACTCGAGTTTTCCGGCGAATCGGGAGCTGGGGACTAAGATGTGCAATACTTATGAATGTTGTGATGTGTTTGAATGAATTTTCCAATCTCATAGGGGGTCTATTTATACTAATCCAAAGGTCTTGGGGCAAATCTGTGAAGATGTGTATCTTTTGTGCAGGGATTATTCTGTGAAGAGTCACATCTTATGCCATTTAGCTCAGATTTAATCTGGAGCATCCGATCTGGATCCAACGATCCAGATCGCACATCTTCCCTGCGACCCATCACCTCGAACCGCGGGTTCATGGGTCGGGTCGGACCGCTGCCAACGGCTCTCACATTCGTGAACCGTAGCAACACATCGGACCCTCAACGGGTCTTGCCACCTCGTGCGTGCCCAGTCAGCGCCTACGCAGCGCTACGCCACCATCACTTGCACACGTGTCAGTGACACATCACTTGCTTGTCACGTCACCCGGTACTGCCACGTCATCAGCACACCGAGCGCCACCTCGCCGATGCTATGTCAGTCGGAGCATAAATTTTAGGGCTCCTCAATGCTCCTCGCTCTGATGCGAAGTGCAAAGTGCCACCTCAAATCGCCCAATGTGCACTATGGCACGACTCAGTTTCGGGTGGACTTTTGTTGCTTCGCATGGCGCTTTCGCACTAATAGGTTTCATGTGAAGCACCTGGTTTACGTACGAATCAATTAAACAACATACATTGTTGAAGCATTTTAAATATTTGGTAAAATGCTTCAACCAAACTGATTTTATCTTGCATAGTTTTGAAACATTTTAAAGACTCTTTCGAGTATTTTTCGCGTGATTTAAAAACAAGGCTCACTTAATATATCGGAGCTCATATACTTTCAAGAATTCGAGTTCTTGAAACTCAATTATTTTTAAAGCATTTTAAAACATTGAAATATTCTAATATTTTTATTTTAAAACATGTCTACAATCTAACAAATATGTTCAAAATTATAAACATTTATTAAGTGTTGATAGTATTAAAATGAATCCACGACAATTTTAAATATTATAACATACCCAAAAAAGAAAAAAGAAAAACCTTAAATGTCCATGTCGTTCCATGTCATATCGCACTCTACATCTACTCAACACACAATGTTAGGTGTACGAAAAGAAGGTTCATGACTGTTCACTGCCTTATTCCATTTATAAATACCCACATCCAATCCTCAAGAACTAACACAATCACACTAAAAAAACATTTTTTTATCATCTGCATGGCATAAACAAAAGTATCATATAACAAAAAAAAAAACATATATTTAAAATTATAAATAATGCCGAGAGATAGGGAACCTCTTGTTGTAGGTGGAGTAGTGGGAGACGTATTGGACCCATTCACAAGAACGATAGGCTTAAGAGCATTCTACGGAGGCAGAGAAGTCAACAATGGTTGTGAGTTTAAGCCCTCCCAAGTTGTCAGTCAGCCAAGAATCGAAGTTGGTGGGGACGATCTTCGTACTTTCTACACTCTGGTAATAAATTATTACATACATCAGATACATACATACATACATACATACATACATACATACATACATAGATATGTCTGTGTGTTGAATGGCGCAGTTATGTATATATCTCTGTGCAGCTTATGGTAGATCCTGATGCTCCAAGCCCAAGTGATCCCAATCTTAGGGAGTATTTGCACTGGTGAGATTATTGTTTACTGAATATTAATATAAAATTAATATATTCTTAGAGCTTGGAAGTCCTTTCTCTTGCGTATTAAATTCTATAAATCGACACTAACTTGATGTAATGATACAAAGAAAACCCTAATATTTGAATACTATTTAAGATATTATATTATTACTACATACCCTGAAAAAAAGGGTCTCGAGAAGTAAAAAAAAGAAGAATGAGATCAACAGATCTGTTTTTTCCACGGAGGGCAAAGACTTCTGATCTCTAACAGATATATTTCAGTTTAATGTCCATTGGTTCTGCTTTCAGAATCTGTACGATAAATCTAATCGTAAACAGTATTGTTTTTTTAATGATTATATTCTCCGTACCATATAAATTGCAAGAATTCTTTTTTTTTTTTTAACTTAGTACTTTCTTTTGTTCCAACTCTGATGCAAAAAGCATTCACAAGACATCCTATTTGCAACAGTTTGTTTCATAGGGAATCTTTAGTTTAGTCACTGTCTTTACATATCTTTTCTACTACAGAGTTCGGATAATAGTGATAATAAAGGGGGAAAAAGAGAAGAACAACAAATGTGAACGTTATAAACTGTTTGAACTGTGAACCATGGTTATAATTGAGTAACGTACGAATCTTTCTATCAGCCACATATTACAGTACTTTGATATATATAAAAAAATTTATATTTATGTTGTATATATAGCTTATTAGAAAAAAATATGGCTTTTAATTATTAATTAGTGGTATTTCAAAATATATGTATATTCAATAGTATCCGTTCTGTTGTTACATAATCTATTTTAGATGTATCAACGGATCTATAATGGTTTATATTTTATGGTACATCAATAATTTAGTTATATCTCATATAGATATTTTTATATATTTTTGCAATGTGTTATATATAGGTTGGTGACAGATATTCCAGCAACAACCGGAGCAAATTTCGGTAAGTATCTTAAATATATCTTAGACTTTAATAGTTTATCTCATCCTTGTGTTGTGCCCATATAAAATAAATAAATCTATTAAAATAAAATAAAATTATATCATGTTAGAATATTACTGATAGATCAAACCGGTAAACAAACCAGTTAAGGTTTTGGCGGTTAACAAAACATCCTAAAAGAAATCGGTCTAGCATTTATCTAAGAAACCGGTCACATACCGATCACGTACTGGTCTTGAAGACCAAAAACATCAGATACCGGTCACACCAAAGCAAGAAGATCAGACCGGTTAATACTACGATTGCCGATCCAAAAATGTACCGTTGAAGATTCAAAATATCAAGAAGGTACAAGAGATCTGCAGTAAAGCAGTAAAAGATCATGCAAGGTCAAGAGTTGCACAAAAGAAGACATGAAGACAATACTGCTGATACTTGGCGCTGGACTGCAACTTTACCGAAAGAGGAAAGATCATCAATGCGGTATGCACAGCCATTTAATGAAGATGGCCCACACCCATGCAACGGTCACAAGATCAAGAGACGAGTATAAATACGAGCCTCTCAACATTCGTGACGGGTGTGAAGAACACAACGAAAATTCAAATCTACAAGCATTCGAACCAAAGATCAAATCAAGTCAAGCTGAGAGTTAGCATTGTATTGCTGTGAGAGTTCTTCACAATACCGGACTGTAAAAAGCTGGTATATCTAGGTGGACTGTAAAAAGCTGCCTAAGTTTGTTTGCTAGGAGTTTAGTTAGCTGAGTATAACTAGAGAGTTATAGCTGTGTAAGTCTAGCTAATGAAGGTTGTATACCGGTGTGTATAAATCGAGTCTTCTAGTGATACCTTCCTGCTGGGAAGAAGGGGAGACGTAGGAGAGTTTAACTCCGAACTTCCATAAACAAGTTCTCTCTTCATACAAACCGAAACACACACCGCACTCATCCAATTCACCACTTGAACCGGTTTGAATTCCGCATCAACCAGTCAGTTAAGGTTCAGTAAGCGAAAATCGACAAGTGTTTATTCACCCCCCCTAAACACATACACCGGTCCTAACAATTACCTTAAATTCTAAAGTGTATGAATTTCAAAAGTAAGCATCATGATTCTTTGTCAAGAGTTGGTCGTTCACCATGTGAACGTTATTAACTGTACCATGTAGATTATTCTTCCTTTTTCAAATCATTTCATCGTACCAACAAATGTGTGTATATATATATATATATAAGAATAATACATCATATTTCATGTGGACGATAATGTAAGAACCCATTCATCATCAAGTTGCATGGGTCGTCCACTTGTAAAATTTCAATCTCTTCTTCTTTCCTATCTTTCTTAATTTGGAGTGTGCATGTTCTTATTCTTCTTTTCTTTATGTTTCCTCAGCTTTTTTCATTTGGTTTCTTTCCACCATGTGATCGACCAATTAACATCATCTACATGATAAAAGTAGCCACCACCACTAACCAATATTGATTGATTAATCGACCTCACCTTTATTAAAACTTAGTAACCTAAACAATTTGAGACAACGAGCCTTATCACATGATGTTTTAAAAAGACATTGTCGTGCCGTTGTTAGTGTAAAAACATGGAGAACTTTGTCGAGAAATGACCCAATCCCAACACTTATCGATGACTTCTAAGAGACTTTAGAAAAATCATCCTACAAATGTAATGATTCTTGTTTTTAGGGTGTATTTAATAAAGGGTTAATTAGGTTTCAGTCTCTAGTTTCAAAATAGTGTTCAGGCTCTGTCAGGAAAAAAAAATTATTTTAAAGGACTCAATTTCTATAAAACTTAGGAATGAGGACCTAAACTTACAAAAGTGTTATAAAATATTATAGAAGAGGTATCAGACGTACATTTTGTATTACAAATTTACAATGTATTGTTATTGCGGTACAATAAAGTGTTACTATAAAAATCGGGTCTTTAAAACTAATTTTTTTTTCTGACAGGATCTGAATACTAAATTTATATTCTGATAGGACCTAAAATAAAATTTGCCCTTTAATAAATGAATGGGAGGTAGATATATAACTAACAATTACGTTTTATAGGGCAAGAGGTGATGTGCTATGAGAACCCGAGGCCTTCGATGGGCATACACCGGTTCGTGTTTGTGTTGTTCCGCCAGTTGGGTCGTCAGACCGTTTACGCGCCGGGCTGGCGACAGAACTTCAGCACTCGGGATTTCGCCGAGCTTTACAACTTAGGGTCTCCCGTGGCTGCTGTCTATTTTAACTGTCAGAGGGAGAGCGGAACCGGCGGAAGAAGACGATGCTTATGATGATGCGATTGATTATTATTTTGACTAAGCGAAAAAAAAAAAAAAAAAGAACTTGTTTTTCGATTTCGTACTAGCTATGGGACTCCTTTGAATCTTACATGCATGTGTTATCGTCGTTTGTTTTTTTCCCTTTAGATTGGATTTCTGCATGATTTTTCAGTGAAATCTTTAAGGCTGATATGTGTGACGTTTTATGATTGTTTATCATTAGTCATATCATTTCGCAAAGTAATCATCTTTTTATCACTAATAATTCTTAATTATTGATAGTGATTTACAACAATGATGCCCTTTTTTCATCAAGTGATAATCGCATGGGAGAAGTATCAACTACGCTGAACCAAGTGTAAAGCCCATATGACTCGCATATATTAATTTGTCACCATTTCTAACATTACGTGCTTAATATAGTCATATAGTTGCAATTTTGATGCGTTGGAATAAATATTCCACTTCAACGATGCGTTGGAATAAATTGCTCATATAAGTCGAGATTTTCTTCTTCGATCGAGTTCCTAAGATAACACGAAAAAAAAAAAGGAGTTTGAAGAGCGGACGTCGTTGTTTGGCGATGCTCCTTTGACGATATAGTCTGTCGGAATTTATTCTCTTTCTTTTCATTCATTGCTGATAGAATATTTTTTCCTCTAAAGGTAAAAAAAAATTATATTGCTTCTCAAATATATGAGGAGATAATCGTGGAGCAAGGCCGAGACCACATATGAAGACGTTGTCGTGAGTTTGGGCTACTATATCGATCCACGACCGTGAACCCCGATGCACGAAGCTGTGGACCATGATGAAGACTTGAAGAATCGGTTATTCCGACAGCTCCACAGCCCTGAAAGCCATGTACGAGGTCGAGGAGCATAACTGCATTTCAGTTAGAAGATGAGCCGAATTTCTGTTTCAAAAAGGGACCGTCTAGACCTTATTTCATCTATAAATAGGGCATATGAGCTCAACCTTTGTACGTCGAAAATAGAGAGTAAGTGGGGTATTTGAATCTCTGTAAACACGTTAATAAAAGAACGATCTTTTGGTCAAAGGATATAGACTCAAACCTTGAGTCGAACCACGTTAAACCTATATTTTCCTGAGATTTTGTTTATGTTTTCGTGAGTTACACATTCAAGATCGGACATTTCACCCCGATCATCATACACTCACGAATTTATATTGAAAGACGAACCTAACGACGTTGGTTTCTCAACAACTGGTGTGCTGAGCGTGGAGCAATCACGCGACAAAGACGATGGCAATGGCTAGGTTCGAGTCTGAGGAATTCATCGGAGAAAATGATTTCGGGCTTTGAAAAATCAAGATGAAGGCTGTGTTGATCCAACAAGGGTTGGATGAAATCTTGAAAGGAGGAGAAAAAGATACTACCAGCGGGTTTAAGTGCAGATGAGAGAAAATTGATTCGGACGAAGGCTCATAGTGTCTTAATCTTGAGTCTTGGAGATTATGCTCTCATAAATGTGTTGAAGAAGACCACCCCAGAAGGAGGAGGAAATTGGACGAGCTCTACATGACTAAGACCCTGAAGTTGGAGGATGTGCTCTCAAAAAAATCTCCTTGAAGCAGCTCAATACATGAACCGAGTCAAGAGTCGGCTCATCGGGCGAGTTGTTGTGCATGAGGATGAAATGAATGAAAAGGAATGGCAAGGATTCAAAAAGGGATGTAGAAAAGAAGTCCAAGAATCCTATTAGATTTTACCATTGCCATGAGGAAAGCCACATTCGGAGGTTGTGACCACATCGAAGATAAACATCGCAGTCCAGAGGTGAAGATTGGGTTAATGCAATGTGTTGTGTAGAAGATGGAGTGGCTGAGGTTTTGGTTGCATCGAAGGATGGATCTGAGCCCTCAATAACATGTGAAGGTGTAATTGTAGATCGAACAATTGCGGAGAAGTTGAGTCTTGAGGTGGAGAACGAGGTAGAGAAAGGTTCGATGAAACCTGAAGTTTCAGAAACTTAAACTAGCGAAAATAGTGATAGTTTGAGGTGGAATGAAACCAAGACTGACGAGTTCCTCCAAGAGTGTTCAGATCTGGAAACATGTGAAGAGGTTTCAAAAGAAGAGGAAAAAGATTGAGCAAATGGCTACCAAGACGATCCAAATCGAACGTGATACGGTTGTTGAGTCTACCAAGTCGACTTCAAGCTTGAGGTTGATGAGGTGCTTGAATATCTTGTGATCAAATGACAACAAGGCCAAAAGGTTGAGCAAATGTTAGAGGTTCGAGGTGGAGTTTTCGGTGTCAATTCTTGAAGAGTTGCAGAAAACCGAAAAGGTTATGTTGCAAAAACTTCAAGGAGATGTGTAGTCTCGTTTGCCTTGATTCATGAAGAACTATTGGATTTTAGATGGAATTTTTAGCTCAAGGTATAGATTTGTTAGGAATTGGTGGCCCAAAACTCGAAAATTCAAAGTCGGAGATCGATCGGAACAAGCTTGGAGTGAAATGAGGCTCACGAATGATCTCCATAGTCTGAACACCGTGGAGCCTTCCTGGTTCACAGGGATGTTGGCCTGCCCGTAAGCTCCATGTCCGTGGAGCCTAGAGGCTGAGGCCGAGACCACATCTGAAGACGATATTGTGAGTTTGAGCTACTGTTTGATCCATGGTCGTGAACCCCGATGCACGAGGTCATGGACCATGATCAAGCCGGCCAAAAAATCACTCTTTTATTAATCTAATCACAGAAATTACAAGTTGGAAACTTATTCTTTATTTTCTATGTTCAAATGTTCAGCTAATAACCCCTATTTAAAGACGAAATAGGGTCTAGAAGGTTTCTACAACACACACTTTTGATTTTCCGCAACTCTTCAAGTATTGTCCCGAAAAACTCCACCATGAACCTCTGACCTTTGCTCAACCTTTTGACCATTGTTGCCCTTGATACAGGGCACTTGAGCATCTCATCAACCTTAAACAACCCAAAAATTTCTTGCTTGAAGTCTACTTAGTGGACTCAACAACCGAAATCCGCACGGGCGTGGAGACCCATGGCGGAGGCCGTGGAGCATATCAATTATTCAGCTTAATGATTTGTAGAAACTCAATGTCTTCTCTAGCCCAACTCATGATGGGTTTCACTCTAAAAGTCAATTGACAATAGAGGGAGTAACTCACATGCTTATATAGAGCTCATAATTGTTGTATATATCCGATATGGAATTGAATTTGATAACCTAATAATCTTCCCCTCAAAGAGAAGACCATCAACCGGGTCTTTTTCTTCAATGATAATCATCTTTTATGCCGTTTCCGTCCAATGGGACACGTCGCCTAACTGCCATCAATGTCTGGAGCACTTTTCGAGACAAAGCACCAATCGTTCCATGGGCCGGGGACACATTATCCACATCATATTTGGGCTATAACCTCCTCTGATTCTTGATCGTGTGTTCGATCCATGCTCACCACATCATTTGTAGAGACTCAAGATCTCCTCCTCTAACACAACCCATGATCAAGTCATGTGGAGTATCACTCTAAAACCAATTCGCAATAAAGGAAATATTCCACATGCTTATATACATCTCATAATTAGATGTGAGATTGAGTTTGATACCTCAACATCATCATCATTATACAACTAATATTCACCTTGCCGAAGTCGCATGCTTTTCTTTTGTGTGCTTAAAATAAAAATACGATATACGTAAATTTATTAGTGATACATACGCAGTAAATTTTATTGCAATTTCTTTAACATTTTAGTAGTACGTATTTAATATATACTTCTTTTTGCAAATGCTGGACTGGACTCTCTCAATAACTTGTATAAATATTTCTATATATATATATATATTGGTCATATATTACATGCGCGAGGGCCTCGTCTTATATATGCATGCAATAAATCTACGTAAAATATAATATAGGTACATAATAATTAATTCAATTGATTTATCAATGCCGATGACAATTCCAATCAGAACAAAACAAAGAACAAAAATGAAGATACAAAAGAAAACAGCTAATTAATAGTTCGTCATATAATAAATAAATAAATTATGCCAATGAGGTCTTAAGGATTTGTGGGTTAGGTTGTTGATCTAATTCCCCCTCCCATAATTCCTTAAGTAGTCTCCATGGGATTTATTTCTCATGATTATCGTTGTCAGGTGAGTTTGTGACGTATTCATCTGACTCCGGGGATTAGTCCCACCACTAGAGTGTGTGGCGCAATTAAGCCTCCGTCAGGTCTGTGTGGCGCAAAAGCTCACGCCGGTATTTAGGGGCTAACCCATAGTCAGATCGAGTGGGGATACCTCGGGATCGCAAAAAAAATAAATAAATAAATGCAGGCGTCCTAATACGTAGAGTGGGGATCTTCATTTTATTTGAATAAATTATCACTGCCGGCTGATACAAGAAATTATATATCTTGGTCAATCTGTAAATTATTTATCGTGAAAGTGACAATTGAAAAGGAAGGGCCTACGTAAACAATGATGAAAACGGTCATATATAAAATAAATAAATAAATAATAAGGCGTAAGAACTAAAGAATATCCATGCATTGTCTAATGTCCTTGTTTTTATGTTGTCGTGATTGTAAAGGTTAAGACAGTGGGTAAACATCGCATGCAACTTTATATGGCCTGCAAATTTAACCATAATTTTGGTTAATTTTAAATCAAAGTAAGGAACAGTTTACACAGCTTTCGAACTATTAAAAATAAATATATAAAATTAAAAATATGATACAAACTTAAGTTTTTAGATGAAAAATAAATACCATTACAGCCTGTTTCAAATTGAGATTATCGATTAGTGGAACACTGAATTATATGACGAATATATATATATATATATATATTATATATATATAGAAAAATGAACGGCCATGATGAATATTAAGGGGTCTCAATTTCATTTTCAATTTCACTAAAAAAGTTTCAATTTGAGATTATCGATTAGTGGAACACTGAATAATAAAAATACCAAGAATTTGCTTCCAAGCCAAGTTTCAATCATTTAAATAAGACAAATATCAAACAGTCTCAAGCTTTTCTCTTTGCTTTCTTCCCAATATAGTGAGAGATCTTTCTTTCATCTCTCCTTATTTCACATAAACTTTGTAATAACATAGCCATGGCAGCCATAAAATGGCTCTTGCTATGCTGCTATCTTCTGGTATTTAATCCTTATATTCAGGCCGCTACCGATCCACAAGACGGTATAGAAATTATATACGTTTAAATGCTATCTTCTGCTATGTTACTATCATCTAACATCATATCGAGCCTTATTTCGTAAAAGAAAAATATAAAATAAATAAATTACCTTATATGTGCAGCTGCTGTGCTTCGATCCCTCAAAGATACGTGGGGAAACACGCCGCCGAGCTGGGATAAGTACGACGATCCATGCGCTTCATGGGAAGGAGTTTCTTGCAATGGCTCAAGAGTCACTTCTTTGTAATAAATATTATCTAACTTGTTCTCTCATATTCTACCAATCTGTGTTTTGCCCCATACGTAAATGCGACAATCATTTTGCGCTTTGCAGAGGATTATCGACGATGTCACTCACGGGAAAAATGAGCGGAGACATAGGTGGGCTCGGTGAACTGATCTCATTGTAAGTTTCTTTGATTCCTGATGATTCTTTATATATTAATCTTTTAATTTTACGCCTGAGATTCGAAGTTATATACGCATTGTAATATGCAGAGACCTGTCGTTTAATCCGGGCCTTACAGGCCCGATCTCGCCGAGGCTCGGAGATCTGCAGAAGCTAACAATATTGTAAGGATTCTGATTGTGTTTCTATACTATAAATTATAAATTTTTGCATTTTCGCAGATTTTAGAAACATTTTTTTTTTGTCTCAGGATTCTTGCTGGTTGCAGCTTTACGAACAGCATACCAAGTGAACTCGGAAATCTTTCGGAGCTAACGTTTCTGTAATAAAACTCGGCTCTTAGGAGTAATAAACACTTCATGATTTTCTCAGAAAATTATTCAGTTAACTATTTTCATATGCAGGGCTTTGAATTCAAACAATTTAACTGGCGAAATACCGCCTTTTCTGGGTAAATTATCGAAGCTGTATTGGCTCGATCTTGCGGATAATCAGTTAGACGGAGAAATTCCGATCTCTTCGGGTTCAAATCCCGGGCTAGACCAGCTTAAAAAAGCTAAACATTTGTAAGTCGGAAAAAATATTGAAGAAGGGATATTACTTTTTAAAACTTCATAACTCAACCACTATTATTTGAATCTATAATCTTACATATCATTTGAATGATACAGCCATTTCAGCAACAATCTGTTATCGGGTTCGATACCAAGCGACCTCTTTACCTCGGACATGCCACTGATACATGTGTAAGTACAGTCTTGATGTCATTATATTATCAGTCTTCAGTGATGAACATTTCTTTTCGAACATTAAATTCTATTTTCGGGGTTTTTTATTTTTTTTTTCCCGACAGATTATTCGATGGGAATCGATTCGACGGGCAGATTCCATCGACTATCGGATCAGTTCAGACGCTTGAGGCTCTGTGAGTAAACTCGTTATCTTAGACTGACTTTCATTTTTTCTTGATTTTATCTAATTTGCAGTATTATTTCCTTTTTCATTTCTGTAACTTCTAAGATTCTATGATCGAACCATGCTTTATTTTTTATTTTTGACAGTCGACTCGATCGCAATTCTCTGAGCGGAAACGTCTCGCTGAGCCTGAACAGTCTCGCCAGCATCGTTGAATTGTGGGTGCTTCTTCATTCGTTATTTTGTACCAATAAATTTGAAGTTCGACCATATTTTCGAAACATTCGAACATTTATATTTGCAGGAACTTGGCTAACAATGCCTTGTCTGGCGCATTACCAAATCTAACTGGGTTGAACAACCTCAACTATCTGTAAGAAAAACACTTCATTTGACCTAATTATGCATGATCTTCTATACATACATATACACTCTAAGAATGCTCTTATTCTCATGCAGCGACTTGAGCAACAACTCTTTCGATCCGTCCAACGCTCCGTTTTGGTTCTATAACTTACAGTCGTTAACAACCTTGTAAGTACTGAACAATTAGATGCAAAAATCCACATTAAAATCCGATCAAATGTTCTTTTAAAAAAAAAAAGACTAACGAATTTAAAATCTTGATCATAGGGTGATGGAACACGGAAAATTACAAGGAGAACTGCCTCCGCAAGTCTTCAGCTTGCCGCAAATTCAGCAAATGTAAGCGACTCTTAATATAAATAAATAAAGTCTATCCGAGTTTCTACGACGACACTCAGCTTTGTATTCGATCTTCGAACAGAAAGTTGCGGAACAACGCATTGTCGGGAAAACTAGACATGAGTTGGTCCATAGATCAGAGTCTCCAAGTTATCGACTTGGAAAACAACAACATATCGGCGGTGACTCTTGGTTCTCAGTACAAAAGCACCTTAATGTAATAAATCGATTTACGTTTGAAATCTGAAAAAAAGAGCAAAGAAAAAGTTTGCATATAATTAAAAGTATTGAGCCTAATTAATATTATTACAGGTTGATAGGAAATCCCGTGTGCTCGTCTTCTTTAGAAAACAGTGCGTACTGTCGAAAACAGCAGCTGTCTCAGCCTTATTCGACAAACTACGCAAACTGTGGAAGCTTATCGTGCGAGTCTGATAAGAAACCGAATCCTCAGAGCTGCGAATGTGCTTATCCCTACCAAGGAATTTTATACTTTCGAGCACCTTCGTTCAGTGACTTGACGAATGCTTCGCTCTTCAACACGCTTGAAATGAGTCTATGGACAAACCTAAGCCTCTCGCCTGGATCAGTTTCATTACAGAATCCATTTTTCGACGAGAAAGATTACCTTCAAGTGCAGCTGCAAATCTTTCCTTACGATGCAAAGTACTTCAATCGGTCGGAGGTGCAAAGGATTGGTTTTTCCCTGAGCAGACAAGCCTACAAGCCACCGCACGAGTTCGGGCCATATTACTTTTTAGCGTCTTCATACTCATTCGAAGGTAGTCATATTAGTGACTTGGTAAAACAACAACATGATTGATTCTCTTACTAATTCTGTTATAAGTAACATTTTGCAGATGCCCAGCGAAAGAAAAGTAATGTTAGCATCGGCGTGATTGCTGGAGTATCGTGTGGAGGCGCTTTGATGATTGTGGTATTAGCAGGATTGGCAATGTATGCTTTGAGACAGAAGAGGCGAGCCGAGCAAATGATTTCTATAACAAGACCATTTGGTAATAATATATCTGCTATTACATCTCGGTTGTTGTGGTCTTAGTTAGGGTGTTAACTCGACTCATTTTCTAGGCTCGAACTCGAAGATAAATAGTTAAGCTCGAGTTTAAAACTCGAAAATTAAATATATATTATATATATATATAGATAAAAACATTAATAAAAAGCTCATGAGCTCTATCGAACAGTTACGGCTCAAGCCAGGTGCGGAGGTAGGTAAATGAGGATCAGCGAGGTCAATGGACCCCACTGAAAATAATTATTTAGTAATAATATATGTTGATTTTTTTAATGATTGGGTTAAAATTAAACAAAATTAAAGTAAAAGAACCCAGTGAAAATTTTAGACAATACTGAAGTATAGGTCCAATTTGACTGGACCCCACTCACGTGTTCCGGCTCCACCACTAGCTCAGGCTCGACGATAACGAGCTTCCACTCAATGGGCTCGAACCGAACTTCAGTTGACCCGGCTCATTGAGCTTGTGAGCCGGCTCGGCTCATCTTTCACAACCCCTAATCTTAGTGATTTTGGCATGGCGCAGAGTCTTGGGGTTCCGATGCTAAACAAAGTGGAGGTGCGCCGCAGTTGAAAGGGGCGAGGTGGTTCTCTTACGACGAGCTCAAGAAATGCACTAATAACTTCTCAGAAAGCAATCAGATTGGGTCTGGAGGCTATGGAAAGGTTAACATTTTATGCATGGAAAATGATAGATTTTTGTGGTAATGATTTATTTGATTAACCTATTGGTTCTTTTCTTACAAAGGTTTACAAAGGAAAGTTAGCCAGCGGACAAGTAGTAGCTGTAAAGAGGTCCCAGCAAGAATCTCATCAGGGAGGGTTGGAGTTCAAGACGGAGATCGAGCTGCTTTCGAGGGTTCATCACAAGAACCTCGTCGGGCTCGTCGGGTTTTGCTTCGAACAAGGAGAGCATACGCTGGTCTACGAATACATGGCCAACGGAACGCTGAAAGACAACTTATCAGGTGAGATATTAGACGATTCACTTTAACTGATAATTGAAAAAAAAATTAGCTTACGAAGTAATCGTAAAACGAGCGACGGAAAGGAACCCTATTGATATTGCATTCGCGAATCTATTGGCATTACGCGCCATCTTCTTTTTATTATTTTTCGGAAAAATAAATCAACGTGAACTTGTTGTCCTTAGGGAAAAATGGGGTTCGCATGGATTGGAAGAGGAGAATAAAGGTCGCCCTAGGGTCGGCCCGAGGCTTAGCGTACCTTCACGAGCTGGCGCATCCTCCGATAATCCACCGAGACATCAAGTCCACGAACATCTTGCTGGATCAGAACCTGACAGCTAAAGTTGCGGATTTCGGGCTGTCCAAGCTCGTCTCCGACGTCTCGAAAGGGCACGTCTCAACGCAAGTCAAAGGAACACTGGTGAGTCAACCCACTACGACCCCATAAAACCATGGTTTGAGTCGATACAAAGGGGTGAAAGATGAGCTGAGCCGGACCCATGAGCTCGATGAGCCACCTCGAATGAAGCTCGGCTCGAGCCCGTAAAAATCGAGCTCGAGGCTTGCTCGTGAGAGATCGAAAGCTCACGATCTGACTTGTTAATCTTTTTTAGTATTATTATTTTTCAACTTTTAATACCTAATCGAGCCTCAAAACTCAAGGGCGAGCTTAAATAACTACAATCGAGCTAGAACTCGGGAAAAAAGCTCGACAAGCTCGACTCATTTACAGGCCTAGTTGATACCTTAAGAGACTGATAAGTTAATATTATTACAGGGTTATCTCGATCCAGAGTACTATATGACGCAACAGCTGACCGAGAAGAGCGACGTATATAGCTTTGGCGTTGTGATGCTCGAACTCATCACAGCCAAGCAGCCCATAGAGAAGGGAAAATACATCGTAAGAGAAGTAAGGTGTTCGATGGACGAGAGAGACGAAACTTACCTGGGATTAAGGCAGATGATCGATCCCGTCATAAGAGACGCCCCAAATTTATTAGGGTTTTCCAAGTTCGTAGGGTTGGCCTTGCAATGCGTCGAGGAAACTGCTTCGGATCGGCCTACGACGAGCGAGGTCGTGAAGGTGCTCGAAGACATACTGCAGAACGAGGGTTGGGACGTGAGCTCTGGTTCTTCATCAGGTACGGAGTTTGGTTCGGGCAAAGGCGAGGCGGTGCATCCTTACAAAGATGGAAACGGAAGAATTGAGACGGGCGCTTTCGACTACAGCGGTGGATGCACAATAGTTGCCAACAAGAAGATTGAGCCAAAATAATAGATGAAATGAGAGTTAGATGCATGCTGTGTATGAATTTCCAGATTCTGTAATTTATTGTTTTGCATTAATGGGATTCTATTATTCATCAGAAAACATAATTTCAATAAAATGACCTTTCATCAAAATACCTTATATTTCAAATCCATCACTCATATATAAGTACAGTACAACACAGAGTGTGTGATATCTCATATGCATATATCAGCTGCTACGACATTAAATTCGAAACGAATCCATCTATGGAGCTTCAGACTCTATGCGGCAATATTGAGACAAAAAAAAAAAAAATCGCAGGCAAGAGTCGATTTTCCCGATATGATAATTCAGATATGTTAATGCAAACGGTAAGAATTCAAATAAGCTAACCCGGGCCAGCAATATTTCAATGGGTCAATGGAGTTTTAGATCATTTCTTCCCTTCTTCAGCTGTTTCGTCGTCTTCGGCGTCCTCTCTTTCTTTGGATAATTTTATAATGTCTTCAACGAGGATTTTGCCCTCTGTGACAATTAACAGATTCCAAAATAAAATATAGAACGACGTAATAAGAAAGATTATAGAAGGTACAGTCAAGACTTGACCTTTGTCCTTCGACAGCTTGCTGATAAGTTCTTGAATGCCCTCCTTATCTAAGGTGTCTTTGAGGTACATAGCTGCAGACGCAACCTTCAGGGGTCACTTTGCCATCATAATCCCTGTAGAACGAAGCGTAATCAAATCAATCGAAAAATGGTTTAACTCAATCAATTAGTATTTGAGTCTCCATTAGAACGAGATGATAAAAAACAATTTTATCTTCCAATGTTTACTTGAACCTTTGCTTTTAGCACTGAAAATTTAGAACATGATGAACTTTTAGAGTGTGTTTCAGATTCCGTTTATCACCTATCGAGCAGCCGCCACCGATCTCCGATCTTAGCATCAACGTCATCGATCTCTTTTTCTAGCTTTTGGAGCATAGAATCCACCTACATGGGAGAGTATAATGTCAACCACACACACACACACAATCAGCGGAAACGTACAGTACTAATTGTTACCCTGTTTATAAGAGCAGAAGAGATCTTATCCCCTTCATCTCTCTCAGCATCATGATCGCTTTTTTCTCTAGCTGCTTTATATGCTTTTTTGGCTTCTTCTTCACTATCGATATGCTCGTTCTCCACCATACTATTGTACAGCTCTATCTGCAAATTACCGAACAATAAATTTTAATATAAACAGGTGAATTCACAGATCCACAAAGTAGATCTTTTACCTCTTTATTGACGAGTTTCAAGAAATCCTCACGTTCTCTACTCACTGACTGAAAAGCGACAACCAAGAGATCATCACATGGGATGCCAAGCAACACATGTAAATTTATCGAGGATTTTAATCAAATTCAACACTTACTGATGCTGATGCTAAAACAGCTAATGCACGACTAAGCTCACTAAGCTGCTCGTTCTTATCTGAAGCTTTTCCTTTCTCAATCTCTTCAGTTTCTTTTGCAGTTGCTTTCATCATCTCTTCCAAAGCAACACCCCTTTGGTCCGAGACAGTTTCTTTCTTTGACCTGTCCTTCCCCACTTTGTCTTTCTCCTCTTCTTCCTGTGTAATATGGGACATTAAGACTTCAAAATTGTAAGAGAAACACAATGTAACACAATGTTTTATCAATTCGAAGAGAAACACAATGTAAAGTTCTGATTCCAGGTGAACAAAATTCAAGAATTCCAATAATTAGATGAATGTTTTCTGAAAAATCTAGAAAAAAATACTTTTATCCGTACAATGAGTTCCAAAATCACAACCAGTTTATGTTGGGGTAGCTTGGAAAATTTGACCTTTTCGATTGATAAAACATGCAGCACTGAAACTGTATTCCGATATGTGAACAGAAACTCACATAAATTTCAAAAATTTCGAATGGTCACGTGATCTAGCTGAGATTATCGCACGCAAGAGGTTCACAACATTGCAGTGCCATAAATAAGGAATTTCTATTGATGCGCAGATTTAGGCTCACAACTTCCTCAGAGACAAAACAAATATATCAATCTGATTTTCTGACCATTGATGACTTTCATCAAATTTTAAATTGGACAGATGAGAGCAAACCAAGGATTAACATTAGATAGACCTTTATTAATTCTTCCTGCATTGCAAGGAACTCCAATTTCCTCTTTCTCTCCGAAACGGAATCTTCAGATGGCAAAGATGTTATGCCAACAGTGTCCACTACTTCATCAGGCAGAGAGGATAGTGTAGCCTGAACAGCTTCCTCTGGTTTCACTTTACCAGACACGTTGAATGCTCTGTAAGAAGATTGTGTCAAATAGTTTACCCAACTTTAACATTTTAAAGCTGTAGGGATAGGAAAATGAGATCACCTAGATAGAATTAATAATGATGATGGAACAGAATGGTTCAGAGACAAATCCAGCCAATCTTGCAGCTGCAAAGGGTAATTACCCAACATTACAAGTAAACATATGTTGACTTGTTATATATTTCAATTACAAGAATTGTTTTCAATATTTCTTTCCCATATAAGAGAGTAAAAAGTTTAACAGAGGCTTATTGATGGTTCTACTCTCACAGTGAAATGCATCTAAGGTAGACAAATTGAGCCATATGCTCCAAAGAGTAATAAATAATTAAGAGACCCAAAAAACATAAAGTCACAATCGAGGCTACTTGACTCCATTTGAGAAGCCAAGTGAAAGCACATAGAGTAAACCGGGTGATAATGGCCTCAATAATCTCATCAGATTCATATTTCAAGGAAACATACTCTTTGCATGAGATGGTACCATGGTCTAAATAAATGAAATTTTCCATTTATCACATCCTTAGCCCTAACAATCAATTGGAGCAGTTTTTCTTCTACCACAAGCTTTTGCTAGATTTTCCCTCTGGCAAAGCAGTACACCTATTCCAATAATGCTAATACTCTATCCTATGATATGAGAAAAATCTTCTCTGACTTGAACAAACCTGTTTTCGCATTTCATCAACTGATAGCAGTCCTAGTAACCCCCGATCTCTACAGGCTTGGCGAAGCTCATACTCTGAAAGTGATCCTATACCCTCAGCTTGAATCATTTCATCGTCCTTCTTTATCCTGACACAAGAAAACAACATTCCAGTGTCTAAGTAAGTTAAATTCAACAAGCCCAAAAAAGAAAAAAGCATCCCATTGTATTTTATCACAAAATATTTTATTCTTTTCATGGCATCATGTAACAATTTTAAATAACTATCATTTTCAAGCTAGTTGTCATAGAAACTATATTGGGGCCAATATAAACCCAGAAGCCAAAAAAACCCTTACTTTTGAAGTCTTTCTCAGAGCATGAATCGGAGGTATGCATCTGTCCCATATGTTGGTAGACCCATATATTTGCACATTGTCAGCAAACGGGGTCTGCATTAAGGAAGGCACAGGGTATCTTTCACATGAAAGCACAAAACAGGGAATCATTGTGAAGATAAATCTAAAAAAGCTCCCAATTCACGGAAGGGTTTGGAATCACCGGCTAATATTATCCAGCGTGAGTTCATCATTAAACAACTTAGCGAAGCCCAAGATTTCTTCATTAGTGACAGGAGCCCCTGTCCTCACCTGCCTCACATCAAGGAATATGTGAAGCGATGACAAAAATCTACTGCTCGCACACTTTTCAGCATATAATAAATACTGTTATGCTCATTGTTAGTTGTTACCTTGTTCATAAAATTAACAAGATCTTCTGCTGTCTTCTTGACATCTCCACTTCTAGAGATTTGGACTTCCTTTGCCATTTCTTTTACTGTGTCTTGAAGAAACTTTGCATACTCAATTCTAGCATTGAGCCTCTTTTTAAGTTCTTCCTGAATAGACCGACATTGAGATAGTGCAGACAGAATATACAGCAAAACAATTTTCATGTCAGGGCTGGTCCTAAGCAAGAAGGATATTTTGAGTCATTATTTAAGCAACAAGCTCAAGCTTCTTAGAGCTTCTACTGTTTTGATTCTGGCAAAGCAAAAGGAAATATAGGCAACCCCATGCTAATGCACCAACAGAATAATTATTTCTCTTAACCACGTAATAATAGCTTAAGCATAAATAGATAAAGGTCCCAATCATTTGGAAGTTCAACGAAAATCAAACTGGAGTTATTCAACTTCTAAGCAATTATGGACATTGAACGTAGGTAATGTAACCATCACTTCAGTATTGACATCTAAACAAACTTTCCCCAATCAACAAATAGTTCATGCAACATAATTCAGTATTTTAGAACAGAATGTAAATTGAAACTCAGTGCTAATTACATTAGCAAAACCGAGTAGATAAAAACGAACTGATTCGTGAATAGAGAAAATTATAAACGTGCAAATATGAAGCATTCAAAACCTGTTCTTTCATCTTGTCCTGGAAAGTCGATGGCAACATGTTGGGAAACAACTTCAAGAATACGGGCAGCAAAAACTCCATAAAAGGAACTAGAACGAACACAGCAAACGGAACTAGCCTGAAAATGTCAGCTGTGGTTCGAGTAAGTTGTTGCCTCTCCCTTCTAGATAGAGTCCTCCCACTAGCAAGTTTGAGCAGTAGTCTCAAGCTTATTCTAACATCCACCCAAAGTAGCTTTGTTCCCCAACCAGTAATGCTGCATAGTGGATTTGAACTCATGTTTCCAATGGAGCAACTTTTTGGCCCAATCCTCCCTATAGTAAGAAGGTAGAGCAAGTAGTTAGCCAGCACAAAATCTTGCAGGTGGACCTAAAGATCAAACCAAGCAATTTGACACTCATCCTGAAGTAAAGATGCAAAAGCTCACCTGCTCATGGAGGCAACGGCCCTCAATGCTGGGCCAATGCCTAAAAACATGGCCCACATCCTCTTCAGTATGTGCTTAGCAACCTTCTGGGCTTCTTGAAGCTGCTTGGCTTTAGCTTTGGCTTTCGCCGAGCTCAAACCTTCAACTGCCTGGTCACATTCTTCTGGTGAAGCCTCCTTCTGTGTGACAATAAGTTCTTCATTGTGATCATCATTGCCTTGTGATTCACGCTGACCTGCTGCAGCGGTCGAAAAGTATTGCTTGTGATACTCAGAAGCATCCCTAAACCAAGAACGTGTGACATTTTTAAGTAGTTCGATTCGACATCCTATAGTAGGAACACCACAAAAATTATTTCCTGTGAATCTTGTTAAAACTGATAACGGAGTTCCTGTGTTGAAAGGTCTAGAATCTACTTCAACATTATTTTGCACTATTGAAGATGAATATTGTAATGAATCTGCATTTTCCAATAAGTTATTCACTTGCTGAGAAGTGCAATACTCTCGAAACAAGCAATAATGTTGCTTAATGGGACCAATAACATCGTTTTTCTTCCGAAATATTGCTCTTGATGCCATTTAGATTGACTTTCAAGTCGATCCACCAACCACCCTTTAATAACGCCAGTTTGGGAGAATAAGAGTTAAGACTGCACAGAGAGGTTTACATTACTTTAGTGGGCACGGCATAAACATATCAAAAATCAGAAGAAAATCATCAAAATATTTTCGAAGTATGTGGAATAAGCAGGCTTCTCTGATCCCTGACAAGAGACACATACTGCTACTAGACTTCAAAATAACGTCCCTTTCAAGAAGTATACTGCAGTTGTCTTATGCAGGATCCTTGTCTTTTCTCGCTCCTCTCATCGACTATCTCCATCATTATGATTAAACCCATAATCGAACAGTTCTACTGATCAATTATGATCAATAACTGCTTAAATTTTTAAATGTGAAAGCTCGATTCCCTTAACGCCAAGTTGTTAACTGCTGGTAGCGAACACAAAGAAAAAAACAGCTACAAAATCGCCAAAAAGGTATTTTTTAAAAGAATCTTTGTCCAATAACAAGTCCAATTACTCAGAAATACGTAGATAAAATTTCGAGTGGGATCTTATCTTCGTAAGCTGAGTAACAAGAGATACTTTGTTTTTCTTCAACATTTTTAAAATCCTCAAAAATTCAAAACTCGATAAGACTATAACGCCTAAGCAATATCTTTCGACTTTGCGATTTAGCAATAGCAATCAATCTATCGCAAACTGTTCAAATGAAAAGCTGAAAACCAACGAAAAATTAAAAAAACAAAAATACTGGCAGCATAACCTTTCCAGCTTCCCAGGTAATTGCAATCAGTATTCCATCGCACGCGCACACAACCAAACTAACAAAACTGAACGATTTTCAATCAACAAAGGCCGCAGAGAAAAACGATTGATTACACCCCTAACTTCATCACGAAACGAAAGATTCTCCAAAGAAATCAATACATAAGATAGCTTTAAGATCAGAAAATGGCGAAATTAAAACAAAAAAGAAGAAAAATGAAAAATTGAATAAGAACGACAGACCTGGTGATAATGCTGACGCCGAATCAATCAGGTAGCACCTAAGCAAATGAAAATTTTCACCAAGCTGATAGTTTTTGTAGAGTCGAAAGAAGATTTGGCAGAATATAATACGAAGCTCGATTGTGCCAAGTGTGTTCTTTCTCTCTGCAACACGTAACTTTTTTGAAGAATAATCTTCTGCAATGGATATATTTAGGGGAAATTCCGTTTCAGACCCCATCGAATTTTAAAATTCCACTTAAATACCACTTTACTTATTTTTTCCTCTTAAATACCGATCTGACGAAAGATTCCTGTTTAGTACCCCAAACATTGAAAAGACGAAACTAACCTTACATAAATGACTCAAAGAAGCTCTATGATTATTATATCAACTGTCGCGAGTATTATACCAAGAAAGCACGCTATTATACCGGAACATGAAGGCGCAATTCTACTAACAAACAAAGAAAGAATACCAGTTCTCGCCAATATTATACCAGAAAAATACCAAAGCATCACGATACCGTCAAAATCACTATTATACCTACAAGTACAAAAATTATACCAACTGAAAACTGAAACAACTATTCCAGCTAATCTAATTATTATACCAAAAAAGCAGAAAAATATACCAAGAAAAGTATCAATCATACCAATATATATGGATCAATTTTACCGATAATTGTACTAACAAGTATGTTAATTATACCAACAAATACCAAAATCATACCAACAAAGTACCGAAATAAATATGAAAATTATAAGAATAGTATTTATTAGACCAATAATTATACCAACAGAACTAGTTATTATACCACTAAATATGAAAATTATACCAACAGAGTAAAGCAAATTAACTATTCCTGAAAGTCAAATAATTATAACATAGTACCAGCAGACGTATCGATTATACCAATAAATACTGATCAATTCCACACAAAATTATACCAACAGACTAAATCGGCATACCAAAAAAGGCAAAACATGTACTAACAAGTATGTTAATTATACCAACAAATACCAAAATCATACCAACAGAGTACCGAAATAAATATGAAAATTATAAGAATAGTATTTATTAGACCAATAATTATACCAACAGAACTAGTTATTATACCACTAAATATGAAAATTATACCAACAGAGTAAAGCAAATTAACTATTCCTGAAAGTCAAATAATTATAACATAGTACCAGCAGACGTATCGATTATACCAATAAATACTGATCAATTCCACACAAAATTATACCAACAGACTTAATCGGCATACCAAAAAAGGCAAAACTTGTACTAAGAAGTATGTTAATTATACCAACAAATACCAAAATCATACGAACAGAGTACCGAAATAAATATGAAAATTATAAGAATAGTATTTATTAGACCAATAATTATACCAAGAGAACTAGTTATTATACCACGAAATATAAAAATTATACCAACAGAGTAAAGCAAATTAACTATTCCTGAAAGTCAAATAATTATAACATAGTACCAGCAGACGTATCGATTATACCAATAAATACTGATCAATTCCACACAAAATTATACCAACAGACTAAATCGGCATACCAAAAAAGGCAAAACATGTACTAACTGAGTACGTAAATAACAATTCCAGCAAACGTACTTATCATACTATCAAATTCCGATCTTTTACCAGTAATTACACCAACAGATTTCGTTATTATACCAATAACTTACGAACGATTGGTTAACAGTGTTATACTGACACAGAAATTTTGAAGTTTTTATCCCAACAAATGAACGATGTTACTGTTCAGTATTATACCAACTCCCATCACAATTATACCAGTTTAAACTAATTATGCCGACAGTTATCTGCTAATTAAACTTAGTAAATGTTGCAATTATAACATCAGTGTTGATGACTAGATCACCAAATAACTATTATACCAACAGTACTGCATATCATACCAATAAATATCATTAATAATTTTATGTTTTTATATACCAACAAAGCTAGGAATTATACCATCAGTCATGATTATAATATCAACCGACGTTTATACCAATATTTCCGCTTATTGTACATGTTATGCCCGTAGGACGGAGAGATAGGAAGTCGAAAAGGGATCCGTTGTTTGTGACACCGCCCGGATCCACAACTCCTACGAAGAAAGCGAGACGTACGAGAAAGGAGACGGTAAGCTATGACTTTTTAATAAGAAAACATTTCTTGTGTTTACTATGCTTCTCTAACTTGCCAAGTCATTTACTTAGGGGAAGGTGGTCGAAGTTGAGTCCGAAGAAGTGGAAGATGCTGTGGCGAAGGAGAAAGAGCGACAGGAAGCGAAGACATTGGAGCTCATGCAGAAATATCATAAGTCGAGGGATTATCCCGGCAGAGAAAGCTTAGACGGGGAAAAGAGGAACTTGCTCGATAATTTTTTTGATCGAGCAGATTTTACGTAAGGTTTAATTGTTTATTTTGTTTCCAATTTGAATTTCATGATGCTTAATGTACACTAATACGCAGGTCGCTTGTGTTCGCAAACGACTATAGCCAAGTCACTGGTGAGCTGCTACTGAAACTGTTGATGGGTGAGCCCATACAAGGCGACATCATCGATTCGTGGTTCTGCTACATCAAATCAGCACGTTACAAGGCATCGAACAGTGTTTTCGGCATTGTTCAGTTTCTCAGCACGTATGTGGCGGTGAGTGTTATTAACATGATTGGAGTATATTCTAATATGTCCTTTCATAAATCTGTAAGTTGTGAATTTATTTGTCTGTGTGTGCAGAACAATTTTCTAGATCTTCTACAGCAGCGAAAAAATCGTCGAATACCCGATAAGGAGGTGAAAAGTCTGTCCTTCGAGGAAAAGCTGTTCAAGAACGTGGCTCGTGAGTTGCAACGACTCCAAAGTCATGTGCTGGCGCAGTCGAGAGCGGTGTTAATGCCAATTAACAGCGATTTCCACTGGCATCTGCTCGTCTTCCTTCCACAAGATGGGATCTACCGTCATTACACGTCGCTGCAACACCCCAAATATCGGGCAGACAGTGAGATATGTGTAAGTTGAATGCGAGCATGCTGTATATATATTCTCTGTCATGATGTGTATGTGTATTTACACTGGGGATTCTGTTTTATCGTTCAGGCCACACTGTTTTCGCAGTATATAAATCATCAGTGTGGTTGGAAGGTGGCTACGAAGAACAACGTCGAGCACGTAGACTGTCGACAGCAAGCTGTGGGATCCATGGACTGTGGCACGCTGGTATGCATGTGGGCTGACGCTATCTTGAAGGATACCATATCTGCATGGGATTACATGGCGGTGGGACATATTAATGAATTTCGTGCCATTATCGCCTCCGGTCTTCTTTCAATAGCGAAATAGGTGGCTAATGTATTCTCAGAATGGTTAGTGGTTGATTTTGTGGTTGACGACACTGTTTAAGACATTGTTATGCTGTTTGCCATTTTACAATACCGAAATGGGATTAAATTCGATCAACAGACTATTGTTTTCATACCAACAGTCTGGATTATTATACCCAACAGATGCTTATGACTAATCTTATATTAAACAGAGTTATTTACAATGTCGGGGAACAATGTTATCTTATTATAAAAATTGTACCAAGCTTGTTGTTATAATGTTAATTTATTACAACACTTCTTTCAAATCTTATGTTTGTATGTTGTTACAACGCATGGGACTTATGTTATGACAAATTCCGTTTAGTGTGATTACACCAATATGAGAAAGTACTCTATCTAACCAACACATTATACAACAATTTGAAGATCACTGATATTATACACTTTGACATATATACGATTCTTTATTAAGTAGATCGATTATATTAAACAGAGTATACCAATGTTATTACAATGTTTTGGTTTAATTTGATTACACCAATATATGTTATTAGAATGCCAATTCAGCAAATTATTATACCAAATAAAATGAGGATTAACTAAGAAAATACTTTGATTTCTGTTTTATTATACCAGGACAGGTAGCTTATTATACCAATAGATCGATCTTTTATTACACCAACAGAATTAGTAATTATACCAACTTGGTCCAATTCGAGCATATGTATGACAACAATTATACCAATTAATGTCGGATAATATTATTAGAATGCCAATTCAGCAAATTATTATACCAAATAAAATGAGGATTAACTAAGAAATTACTTTGATGAACGATTTATTATACCAGGTCAGGTAATTTATTATACCAACAGATCGATCCTTTATCACACCAACAGAATTAGTAATTATACCAAAACTGTTTTTCTGTCCCAATTTATCCCGCTCAATACTGTTCCCGACTTTTTCACCCTAACACATTTACCCCCATTTTTTATCTCGATTGCATCTGTAATTACCGTCCGACATTGTCTGCACGCAGGAAGTTCACCCAAGATGAATGCTGATGATCATCATTTATGTCTCTGTGCGTTCAACGGTGAAGATTATGTGTTTGTATTTCCTCGCGATTCCACACTAGCCAACCTACGTGAACTGCTCCACACTAGATGGCCCACGTTACATAATAACCCATCAACTTTAAGATACAAGATGCCCTTGAGTTGCTCGAACAGTCAAGTGCTCAATGATGAAGATTTCGTCAACATGTTCGCAATCCATAAAAATATGGGAAAGCAAGTCATACAATTGTCGGTCGAAATAGACGTCGGTCAGAGCTCGGGAACCATCTCAGAACAGGTTCCGATGGAGGAAGAGGGGCCAGAACGGTTGGATGAAGTTGATATGAATGCAGATTGGACATGGTACATTTCGTGTTGTGGACAATGTTTTGCTGATGCAGCCGATTTCCGCCAGAAACTGAAGAAGTTTTCGATTTCCAGCGGTAAGAATTACAATTATGTCAAGAATACATCGAGGAAAGTAGTTGTAAGGTGCAGTGTCGATAGTTGTCTGTGGAACATAAGTGCCTCTTACCGAAAGAGTGACGATAAGTTTGCAATACACAAGTGTATTCTTGACCATAATTGTGGCAGCTCAAACTTGTTGTCCAAAAACCATCCCAAAGCTGATAGAGACTGGGTTGCTGGTTTAGTGAAGCAGAAATTAAGTAGTGACCCCCTTTATAAAGCTTGCACTTTAAAAAAAGACATTCTCCAGGAGTATGGAGTCGAGATTCCATATCGAAGGGCTTGGGAAGGTCGAGAGAAAGCCATCAACCAAATCCATGGTGCTGATGGTGAGCATGGTTCGTACGACAAACTCGGTTGGTATTGTCGTAAAGTGTTGGAAACTAATCCGGGCAGCTTTGCGGATTGCGAGATATATCCAGAATCGAACAAATTCCGCCGACTTTTCCTAAGTTTTGCAGCTTGTGCTATTGGATTTCTTAGAGGCTGCAGGCCAATAGTATTCTTAGATGGGACGCATATCAAAAGTAAATACAGGGGTACGTTGCTTAGTGCTACTTCAAAGGATGGAAACGATGGTTTGTTCACCATAGCATATGCTGTTGTTGATAGTGAGAACGACATCAATTGGGAGTGGTTCTGCAGGAAACTACGTGATGTTTTTACATATCATGGTCAAGATGATTACAACCAGTTTATATTCTTCTCAGACCGTAATGAGGGTCTCGTAAAAGCCGTGCCACTCGTATTCTCAGAAAGTCGACATGCTTACTGTCTGCGGCACCTAGTCGATAATTTTAAGACGCAGGTCGTGACTAAGCACTCATACAAAGAAACCGGGAAGTGGGAATCGGTGTTTAAAGCAGCTGCGTATGCTCCGACAGCGCGGGGTTTTCTCGAAAATATCAATCAAATTGTGGACAAATTCAAGGAGCACGGTACCCTCTTCATCAACAACTCAAAGCCAGATCATTGGGCGAACTCACTGTTTCCGGGCATGCGATGGGGTGTGATGAACAACAATGTTGCTGAGTCGTGGAATAGTTGGGTAAAATCGGCCAGATCCTTGCCCATACTCGGGTTAATGGATGAAATCCGCAGGAAAATTATGGTGGCGATGAGCAAAAGAAGGGATGAGGCAATTAAAATGACTGGAATAATATGTGGGGCTGCAGAGAGGAAGCTGAGTAAGAGGATCGACGTGGCTCGGAGGCTACGTGTTGACCAGTCGTGCGGACACCTCTTTGAGGTGGCAGATGAAGGATCAACTTATGTTGTCGACTTGCGAGGCAGGAGCTGCTCCTGTAGGTGGTACCAGATTGAGGGCATTCCTTGTAAGCATGTTTGTGCGTGCATCAACACCAGTGGGCTATCGCCGTACGAGTTTTGCGATGCCTTATACGGTGTTGACAGATACAAACAAGCATACATGCCTGTGTTGTATCCAATTCCTACGCACGACATGGACAAAGGTGTGATAGGTGACAAAATCAAGGCCCCGACAGCTCGGCGTCCGCCGGGTCGTAGAAGGTCGGTAAGAATCCCATCGCAGACGGAAGTTCGGGCAGTAAAGTGTGGCCGATGCAAAAGACTGGGTCATAACCGTAGATCCTGCAAAGAGCCCCTCTAAAGGTGAATTTATGCATAGATATCTTCATACCACAATTATTTCTGTTCTTCTGCACATATTTTGGCATCCGTGTGGAAATCTTTTGCCATTTGTTTGGAAATGTCATGCTGTTGTTTTGATGTATAGTATGTTTGTCTGTAAAACGTTGATGGTATGAACAATATCTATGTTGGTATAATTACTGTCATTTCTGGTATAATCAGACTTGAAGGTATAATAGATGCCATACTTGGTATGATCAGCTCTGTTTAAAGAAGTTGGTATAATTGTCAGGAATTGATTGGAAAAATAAATAAAAAAGTAAAATTTAATTTGTTGGGACATTAAACTGAGGAACTGGTATGAGTGAGCGTTTAAGTTGGTATGATTACTACTTTTGATGCTATTACAAATCCTTCGAACACAAAGAAAATACTTATATTGATATAATTAGCTTCTTTATCGGCTTAACAATCGCATAACAACATTTCTGAATAAGTTGGTATAAGAACAACAAGAACTTGGTATAATAGTCTGTTCGTAAAGGGAAACTTTCAATTTTTTGGGTATATTATCCAACAGCAAAAGGTTTCTAAATTTCGTATTTTGGTATGATTACATACGGGTGTTAGTATAATAATCGGGAAATAGTTCATTAACGATTGGTACAATCGAAAAAGGTATTGGTATATTAAAAACTATACAAATCTGTGAAAACATTCAGAACTAGTATGATAAACACTTGTATTGGTATAATTCACTCAATATATTGGTATAATATGAGTTGTGTTGGTATAATTAATCGTAAGCTAATCGTTCAGTATTTATTGGTATAATAATGAGCTCTGTTGGTATAATTAAAAATGAATTTTATCTTTGCCGGTATAATAATCAGGTCCATTGGGATTATGTTATGCAGTATACTTCCCGAGTATAATATCTAATGTAATTGGTAAAATGTCTGTCTTTTGTTGGTAAAATGGTCAAAAATTGGATGAATAATTTACAAAATTATAAATGAATTTTTGGTACAATTTAGATATTTGTTGGTACATGTAATGTATCTGTTGGATGAGTATCTATTGGTACAATAGGCTCTTGCGTTGGTATAATACTCTACGTTGTTGATGTAATTATCCGATTTACTGGATTGATTATTTGATTATTTTGTTGGTACAATCTTTTCGTTTGCTAGTATAATAGTGATGTTTGACCGTAGCAGATGCGAAAACTATATTTACCGGACTAGTTATTTCTGTATTCTATTAGCATAATTTTTAAATTATTTGGTATAATAATAGTGTCTATCGGTACAATTTTCGGTAAATTCTCAGTGTTTATTGGTATAATCTGTACTGCTGATGGTATTATGTTATGTGCTTTACTATAATAATTTGATTTCCTGGAGTAGTTATTTTCAGTAATCTGTTAGTATAATTATCATGTTTATTGGTATAATTATTGTTTTTCTTGGTATAATTATTGGTATAATTGATCAGTATCTAATAGTACAATTTATTCTTTTCTTGGTATAATTATTCTGTAAGTTGGTATAATATTTCGATGTACTGGAAAAGTTATTTGGGCATTCTGTTGGTTTAATAATTGTATTTGTTAGTATAATAGTGACGTTTGACTGTATTACATGCGAAATCACTTCATATATCATTGGTAAAATAATGATGACAGTTGGTATGATGCTTTAACAATATATTGGTATAATATTGGTGTGATCTGTTATTCTTTCTTTGTTTGTTAGTAGAATTGCGCCTTCAGGTTCCGGTATAATAACGTGCTTTCTTGGTATAATACTCGCCATATAATAATCATAGAGCTTCTCTGAGTGATTTAAGAGAGGCTAGTTTCGTCTTTTCGTATCTTTTCGGTACTAAACAGGAATATTTTTGCAGATCGGTGTTTAAGAGGAAAAAATAAGTAAAGTGGTATTTAAGTGGAATTTTAAAATTCGATGGGGTCTGAAACGGAATTTCCCCATATATTTATGCTCCGTGCTTCAGTAGTTGTACCATTAGAAAAGAGCTCTAATTAATTATTGAATTTTTTTTTTATCAAATTACATAAAACAAAATAGAATAGCAGTAGTTTCTAATTAGTATTATATTCCATCATATTTGAGTTTTTTAATCAAACATTTATAATATTACTACTGGTTGTTTTATTAACACTCGTCATGTTAGGTTTTATTATTTACAATTTCACACTTAAAAAAAAAAATAGATAAGTACAAACATATATTACAACACGTGTTAGAAATATTACAAAACGGCCACAAAGGATTTCGAAAGTTTAATTTAAATAAAAGGGATTAAGATTTTCAAATTAAGAAGGAGGGATTTTGACTTTTTTAATTAAATAAAAGGGATTGGATCGATTAAGTTAAAATTTATTTTAATTCTCTCGATTGAATCTCGATTAAACTAAAAAAAGGTGAATTTAGATGATTTCGGTACATGTTATCGCATGTGTTCTTGAGTATTCGATGTATTAAAGCTAAATCTGGATGAATTTTCGTGTTTCTGAGTTTGTAGATCGATAAATATGATGAAATGAATTCGATTTATTCGAATTCGAATTCGAAATCACGAATTCGAATAGTGATTTTAAGTTGGGGGTATTTTAGTAATCTTATAGTCAATCCATTCTATTCAATTAAATTACACATCGATCCCTTATGTTAAAATAGCTCCTAATAAAAATGTGGTTAATCAGAAGAAGTCCCTCTACTAAAAAGCATAAAGAAAAACATATTGAATGCTTTTTATGTAATAAAACTTTGATTGTACCAAATATCATGCTACACTATTACCCGAAATTATTACAAATATACCCTTGTAAATCGTTCGTTCCCACATGCTAAATATAAGACTTCGAACTATTGGGTGGCCCCCACAAGCCAACGTTGCAACCCTTACTGTCACAAAAAATCTTATCCACCAAATTCACTTGTGAAACAAAAAGATATATACTTTCTCTTCATTTTCATTCTTGCAGCTCGCTCGTCCACAGTTCTCCTCGAAAAGTAAGCCCCCCCCTCAAAGTAATGGCTGCTCTTTTTCTAGTAATTATTGCTAATAAACTACTTCAGATTGCCCACCATTCGGCAAGAACGTAATTAGTAATAATCTTATCAGTGAGTTTTGCTTCTTGTCTGATATGTTATGCTGCCGAAACTGATAGCTGAAGAGCTCTATATGGTTCTTCATTTCTCTTCGATATTTATGGTTTATGATACTATTGAGTTTATCCATATAGATTTTAACTTCCCAGTTTCAGTTTTAAGTGCAAACAAATGGTGGAGTAGTTCATTGTCTGAAAAAAAATGTTTATTATCATCAACTTCAGAGATTCAATTCTGCTCATTTCTGACCACTGTTTATATCAATTTTTTTTTAGGCCAAAGATGGCCTTTTCACCATTCTCAGGAGTGGTTTCTAATGGCGAAACCATTCACTTGCGTAATAAATCGAGATTATTATATGGTCGAAAAGCGTACAACGAATTCAGAGACGCTTCTTCCAACATTACTCGACCGGCGAGCATGTGTTCCGCTGGTAATAAATGGAACGCCCGGTTCACTAAGCTGCTCAGGGCTCATAGATTTCGTAATGGTTCGACGGGATCGAAACTTGTTCGAATAGGGCTCGACCGTAGTAGAATCGACAATGTGATATCGGAGGTGTGGCTTGTTTTTTGTTCTGCCCTACCTCACTTTATTAGCCGTGGAGAAAACCCTTATCTTTGATTTTCTATTTAGAACGAATTTCTTTCATAGGTCAAAGAGAAAATAGATGATTTTTTCGAGCGATGGGGCTATGTGAACGGCGCAGCGATCTTAGTGGCCCTAACCCTAATGTTAACTCCACAAGCCGACGCCGTCGACGCTTTAAAGACATGTACTTGCCTGCTCAAGGAGTGCCGGTAAGACTTTTTTATGTTTTCTAACATTTTCGTTCGAAGTTCTCTAACGTATGTTTTATATATATAGGTTAGAACTCGCCAAGTGCATCGCAAATCCTTCTTGCGCTGCAAATGTCGCATGCCTTCAAACATGCAATAACAGGCCCGACGAAACGGAATGCCAGGTAGTTGGTTATTACTGGTTGGTTTAATTTGACCGTAGTTAGTTCGTAGTTTGTTCATGCCAGTAGGGGTAGACCGCCGAGCTTATTCACAAAAAGTAGAGTCTCTTTAAGGGACTGTCGATTTATTTTATATTTCGAATGCAGATAAAATGCGGGGATTTGTTCGAAAACAGCGTAGTGGATGAATTCAATGACTGCGCGGTGTCGCGCAAGAAGTGCGTGCCTCGTAAGTCAGACGTCGGGGAATTTCCGGCGCCCGATCCCGCCGTATTGGTGCAGAACTTCGACTTGAACGACTTCAGCGGAAAATGGTACATAACCCGCGGTTTGAACCCTACGTTCGATACCTTCGACTGCCAACTCCACGAGTTCCACACTGAGTCGAACAAGCTCGTCGGCAATATTACGTGGCGGATAAGGACACCCGATACCGCGTTTTTCACTCGGTCGACCGTCCAACAGTTCGTTCAGGACCCAAAGTATCCCGGCATACTCTACAATCACGACAACGAGTTTCTTCACTACCAAGACGACTGGTATAACTTTTCCGTTCAAACTAAACGTTTCTTTCTTTTCTTTTCTTTTCTTTTTTCTTTTTGGCATATAACCCACCCGTAGTTTAAAAAAAATAAATAGCGTAAATCACCCTCGTGGTTTATTTAATCATGCGTTCCATGTCATTTTCACCCCCTGATCGGGAGATATAATGCTAAGTTTTAGACACCTTCGGGGGTACAGGGCTAAGTTTTAGACAGCACAAGGGAGCTTCGCGCAATAAAATAAGCATAGGGTAGTAACGTGGATTTTAGTACATCTACGCGGTAGCATAGTATAATTTACCCCTTTTTTTTTAGTTGATAGATGAATAATGCCTCAATGAGTTCGACCGTTTTTGAATGCATGTTGATTACAAACCGAAAAAATGGATATAATAGGTATATACTATCTTCGCAAGTGAAGGGCCAGCCCGACGACTACATATTCGTATACTACAGAGGGCGGAACGACGCATGGGATGGGTATGGGGGCGCCGTGGTGTACACGAGGAGCCCGACCCTGCCCGAGAGCATAGTGCCCGAACTGAGGAGAGCGGCCAAAAGCGTGGGAAGGGACTTCGACATGTTCAACGCGACGGACAACACGTGCGGGCCCGAGCCGCCCCTGGTGGAGAGGATCGAGCGGACGGTGGAGGAAGGAGAAGAGATCATAGCCAAGGAAGTGGAAGAGATCGAGCAAGAGGTGGAGAAGGTGAAGAACGAAGAGGTCACTTTGTTTAAGAGGCTGTCCGAGGGCTTTAAGGAGCTTATGGAGGATAAGGATTACTTCTTGAATGAGCTGAGCAAAGAGGAGATGGAGGTTTTGAACGGCCTTGAGATGGAGGCTGCTGAGGTTGAGAAGCTCTTTGGTAGGGCGTTGCCCTTGAGAAAGCTCAGATGATCGATTGATCACACCATTGTTGTTCCATGTTATTAATATTCATTCCGCGATTATAAATATATAGCATATATTGTGATAAAAAATCTCATTCATTGGTTGAAAATATCATTCAAACAAAATATTATTCGTCGTTCTCATATGCCGTAGGCGCACGGCGGTGTACTCCGCTGGGTGTTGCAAATCTAAATTTTGACGGCGTCTATCCATGATAGGCGAGGTCGAGCTTCAATTGGTGTTATAGTCTTGAGATAATTGAACTTGCACCTTGGGAAGCGATTTTGTTTGCCTAGCGACGAGAATGGACAAATGTGATTATTGAAGGCGATAACATTTCGGTCGCCAAGCAACTAAGCGCACCTGAGATTTCATTGCGTAAATTAGGGAGCATCATTGCGGATTGCTTAGGATTCTACTTCGTTAAGCAAGAATATTGTTGTGGATTACGATCTCCTCTAGCCCAAGGCTAGGAGCCCATGCATATAAGCCCAGGGGGTGGAAGAAGAGCCGAGTCGGCTCATGAACTCGATGAGCCGGTTCGGTTGGTTCTCATATTTGTCGAGCTCGAGCTTGATGAGCTCTTAGTTAAATATAGTCTAGCTTGAGTTCGGGAAAAAAAAAATGCTCGAGCCCAACAAAAACATCTTGAGCTCAAGCTTGAGCCCGGAAAATGGCCCGAGCTCGGCTCATTTACAGGTCTATGCAAGCTCATGTGGGGTTCCACTAGAAAATAAATTGGCAATAGATGAAGTGGACAACAAGCTTATATGATGTATCTAATTGTTTAATCTATCCGATTTGGGATTGAGTTTGATACCTCAATAATCCTCCCCTCAAACACATGACCACCAAATCAGCCCCTTTCCTCAACGATAATCATCTTGATACTGTTGTTTCCGCCCAACGGGACAAGTTGTCTGACTACTATCAATGATGTCAAGAAAAGTTTCAATATAAGACACCAATCATTGCAAGGATCGGAGACACAGTATCCATATCGTCTTCGGGCTAGAACCTCGTTTTGATTTTGATCATGTGTTCGTTCCAAGTTCACCACACTTGACGTGTTCATCCGGTTTGGAAAACCGGAACCAAACTGGCGACCATCGGTTCGGTTCAAACCGAAAACGGACCGTTATTTATAACGGTCCGGTTTCAATTTTCCAATTTACAAATAGAAAATCGTCAGGTCAAACTGCCGGTTAACCGCCGGTTCAAACTGCAGGTTTACATATTTTTTTAAAAAATCATTAAAAATGTTCGGTTTGGAATTTTTTTTAATTTTTTTTCAACTTTTTATTGAAAATAATAAAAAAAAATACAAACAGTTTGGAACCAGAACCGTAACCGTCTCGGCCAGTTCCACGAAAACCGTGGTCACCCAAGTTTCAGTTAAGATTTGAGGATTTAGTTCAATCGGAGCCGGCGGTTCCGAATTGGAAATTGGAACCGAAACCGGTTGAACATCTCCAGACCACACCAATTGTTGAGAATACAAAATCTCCTCTAGGCCAAGCCTGGAAGCCATGCTTAGAAGCCTATGTCGAGTTCCACTTTAACGGTCGTTCTTACCCGAAAAAGAGGTATCCCTTTTAGGTGAAATAATCATTTAACAAGTAAAATGTTTCTTTTTATTCTTCGTTTCAGCACACGGAAAGTACAGAGAAAGGAAATTAAGGATCAATATACTGTGAATCATCATCGTCGTCGTCATCATACCTAACGATGTAATAACTTCATCACAGCAACAACGAAAGATAAACGTCGATGAAGATCCAAAACTGAGTAAGCTCTCCACATTAAAGGCAGAAGAAAATGCTGGGATTTTTTTTTAAACCGACGGTTCGAACCGTGAGCCATGTTTTATATATATATATTATATATATATATAACTTGAAAATAGCCATCGGAACCGTCCGCCGGTTTGACCCGGCATTTTCTTTACCCCTTTTTTTTTTGTTTCAAAATATAAAAATCAAAAAATAAAATAAAACCAGCCAAAAATAGAACCGACAAAAAAAAGGGCAAAGGGAAGCCACAATCCAAAATCAGCATTCATAAACCCAAATCGTCTCAACATTTCTCCGGCAAACGAAACCAACCAACATATCTAATATCTAATATATATCGAACTGGAAATCGAAAAGCAACTAAATTACCAGTGATGGAATGGGACAACACTATCTTCACTGTATCACTTTCACGGCAAGAGATAGTAATGTCCTGCAACAAAGTGAATCACAAAAAAAAAAAAAAACCCTTAATTCGTGTATATATCTATATAAGTTCATGCATGCACTTACAAAGCCTACATTGAAAGTATGTAATAGAAAAGGAAAACCCGCTGCTGTTTGTTCTGTTCGGACAGTAAAGTAAAGAAAAGCGCAAACTTGAAAACAAGCACGCCCTTAAAAAGAATTTTCGATGAAGGATACGTTGGAGGATACAGATGGTTGATATAGTGCTAAGACCCTTCATGATCATCGTCTGGCCACCGTTAATACAAAGAAAAAACAAAAACTAGAACGTTCACTACAGATAAAAACGAACCTGAAAGAACTCTTGAGACTTTTGAGAAAAAATTGTAGCCAATGGAACTAACCAATATGCAAGATGTTCAGAAGTTTGTAACGGAGAGCGCAAATATGTTATATAGCAAACACCCCCGCCCCCCAAAGACCGAGCTAGTCCACGTCTTCATAGGCGGAGTCTGCAGGGTCATATCTGTCCTCAAACTTGTGTGGTTGTTCATGGCGAGAGCGGCTATTACTACTCTTCCTTCTATTTCTATCACGTTCATATTCTCGGTCGTCGGCATATCTCTCTCTCTTCCTATGACTACCGTCGTCCTCATCATCACTATTTCTTCTGTTATCACTGTGCTGATGCCTATGTTCATCTCCATCTATATATCTTCTTCGGTAGTTTTGTTCGGGTGGTGATTCTCTGGTTCTTTTGTAAGATTTTTGTTTCGACCCTTCTGCACGGTACATCTCTCTATCACTGATCTGTTCTCTTCTGCCATTTCGGCTTGAATATTCATGCCCGGGCCTTCTCTTGTCGTGGTGCTCGACAGAATCATGACGAGAGGATGAGCCTTTTCTGGGATAGTGAGACTGATGATGATGTCTGTTTTCATTCTCGGACCTTTTAGTCAACGGAGATCTGTCGACGGGGGTTTGTATTTGCATCTTTTCAGGAAATAAAGCTTCCGTTTTCTCCACAGTTGGGTTGTTACTACTTACTCCACCCGCTGCTACCTTAATTGCTTCCATGTATTCCTCTATAATGTCCCTTGTCACCTGTTAGTTGCCGAGATGAATATTCAACAATGTTTTGCAGCATTTCTCCGATATTATTTTCCGTTATATGTTAGACTCTACACTTCTAACAAGAGGCGGATGGCATATTATTCAACCAATGCACACTTTCGCCTATCAAATTGTAGACAGACTACAAACTTTTACAAATTCTAACAAGAATACATCATTTAACCACCCACAGTCCCATAAGTCAGCAAGAAGGGAAAAGGAAAGATGCCGTTACCAACCAAACTCCACTGATCATATGAATTGATCCAAGGAAAACAATAGTAGTTACACAAGATAAGTATAATGTTTCTGATATGTAGTTTCTATAAGTATATTCGAGGGATATGGTCTTGATTTCGAAGACTGCCTACGCTATCCATACAAGATACTAAGTCCAATAATGAAAAGATGAAAAAAAAAGGAGGCAATTATGGCAAAACGAATACATGGAAGTGCAGAAACTTGCCTCCAAAGGATTCCGCTTCGAATTCTTTCCACGATAAGACATCCTACGACGTTTGTAATCTCTTTCCTCAGCCAACAGCTCTTCCCTTGTCTTTGTTTTCCCATTATCCTAAATAAATGCAGATGATAAATATCGTATATCCGGAAAAAACGTAATTAGATATTGGCCAAAAAAACTAATCAGAAAAAGGAAGTAGCAATTAAAAGTAATAATGGCTATCGCTGGCGTCGTAGTAAATACCGTCTCGTTGAGCCTTTGCCAGAGAAGCCCATCATGTTCAATTATAGGTTTATAGTCAGGACGTCTTTTTCGCTCCTCTTCAGCTATTTTCGACACGTGTTCATGTTCCATATAACTGCACATTATTTTGTAAAGAAGAGATTTTTGTTTCGAACGATGACACATTTCGTAATAAGTGAGAGGCAAAGACATAGTTCTACTAAAACAAGAACAATTCAAGCAATATAAGCAGTGAGAAGATCATTATTTGAACTTCATGTACTTCAAGAAAATAAAATAAACCGCATCAGACAGATATCAACCTTGTAATGGCACATTTAGAACAAGCAAGAATATTTGAATCACTAGTCTGCTATGAAAAAAAGAAAATTTAAGCATCATCTGTTGATATTCTGACAAGATTAATTGTACCGCTGATATCCAGGAAGCAGCTGTGAATTGCGTACTGCCTTTATATATTCTTCCATAACTGCTCTCTCGTGCAATTTGGCAACAGCTTCTTCCACTTGCGAGACGAAAATCCTATTATTCTCCTCAACCGTTTCACCTTTACCAATCTCTTCAGCATCTCTCCCGACCTCATTGTTCGAAATAGCACTCATAAGATGTTCGTTCACCACATCACTAGCAACTCCCTTAATCTCAGTTGAGTCCTCGCATTTTCCATCTAAAGGAAACAAACAACAATGCGATGCAGATTGTAAAACACACTCCCTTATCGCATCGATTGCTAAAGACCTTCCATTAACCTCACCATACAGCACAGCTAACTGAGAACCTAACCATGTTAACACTTCCCCTAAAATGGGAAACTCGAAGCTCGGATTCAGCTGAATTTTCACATCTGCCTGACTCATCAAACAAAGGGTATACCTGACGAGTGCCTTCAAGCACAACCCGACCAACACCGTGATGTGATCCGCCAGTGCAAAATCGATGACTATTCCGTATTTCAGTGACCTCCCAACAATCCATTCACCCAAGAACGACAGCCCAGAGTGTCTCAGCCTCATAAATGCACGCAGAACAGAGTAAGAGCACGAATTTGGGGCGTGACCACAGAAGCCCCAGGACTCTAACTCGCGGCGTAAGAACCAAATCTCCGACGGAAGAAAGAATTTCGGGCAAGAAGGGTCGCGATTTGCACAGGGACTTTGTTGGTTCGAGGCATCGCACTCACTGAGCAGTGCTGGGGGCAGTGAGCGGGTTGGGGTTTGGGGAGATGTGCGATCTGCTGGCATCGTGACCGCCGAGGGGCAGTTTTGGTAGAAGAAGCTGGCCGTGGGGGTGATCGGAGGAATTTCGATAGGGGAGGGGCAGTTTAGATAGTGTGAGAAGAGGGAGGAGGGCGGGACGAGGTGGCTGGGGTCGTTGGGGCAGGGTAGGGTGTTGGGGTTGGGGTTGGTGGTGAGGGCGCTGGGCAGTGAGTCGAGGGTGGCGGTGGTCAGCTGGAGGAGGGAGGTGAGATGCTCGAGGGCGGTGGAGAGGGTGGGAGATGGCAGGGTTGAATTGCGGAAGGGCTGGGATAGGGTGGCGACGGGTGGCGGCGGCGGAGGCGGTAAGTTCATCGTGGTGATGGGGTGCGGCGGCATAGGAGGAGGAAGGTTGTTCGTGGTGGTGGACGGTGGCGGAGGAGGTAGGCTGGTCGTTGTGGTGAGCGGCGGCGGAGGGAAGGGTGGAGGACGCGGTAGGTTTTCCATGGTGAAGGGGTACGGTGGAGGAGGTGGTAGTTTGTCCCTGTCTATGGTGGTCGAGAGCGGCGGAGGAGGAGGTAGGTTTTCCATGGAGGTGGTGAGCGGCGGCGGAGGTGGTAGAATTTTCTCAAAATTTTATTACGTTTTTTTTTTTTTTTAATTTGTGAAATGAACTTAAAATGATTGGGCTTATTGAGCCCAAAGTCATAAGACTACACAGACTCCATCCGCGTTGGATCATTAAATATAGGGTTAATTATTTTAGTCTTATAATTTAGGAAATTTGGCATTATAGTAGGGATAGAAAATTGAGAAGTTACATTATACGGACAGTTACTTTCAAAACTAAGCAATTTAAGGACAATTTTTTGTCCTAAAATTGCTTAATTTTGAAAGTTATTGTTCGTAAAATGCCACATCTAATTTCGCCGGAATCCTATAATTTGGGACAAAATTTAGAGTTTCGGCGTATAATGTCCTAAAATTGCTTTAATTTTGAAAGCTATTATCGGTATAATAGAATAGAATCCCTTCCTTGTCTCTATAATGTCATATCCTAAATTACATGAATAAAAAAATAATTAACTATCTAAACTATAGTACATAATTTTGCCAATCAAATTTTTTTTTTATTAATCGAATGAGCTCGATGAGCTTGATCGAACATGAATCTCTAGCTGAAATAAATTTTAATAACACGTTTATGATAAGAATATAAATATCATACGATATTAACTAAGAAAAGGAAATATAATTTGAATAAATTAATACGATATAATAAAAAGGGACGGCTCATCATAATACCCACCTAAAATGAGTTTTAGAACAAGGACTTTTTTTCAAACAAATAAAATTAAATATTATATATTGACAAAAAATTTTTTTTGTGTCAATCTAATACAATATTCCTCTTTTATTCACGCTTCGACAACTATAAAACTTAAAGTTTATAAAAGGTGCCGTTAAAAACTTAAAGTAGAAATTTTTTTTTCTTTTAGTGAAATTTTTTCAAAACAAAAACAAAATCAAATTTTTTTACACGAACTTTATTCTTCTAGCTTTTTTTTTACGCAAATTCTTTTATAAAAGTCTCATAATCTATCTTTTCAACCAATTCATTTTCTATTAGTAAAATAGCCAATCCATTTAATTTTTAATTTTTTTTTTACGACATTGTGATTTTTTATCATTTTTAATTTGGAAAAGAATGAACCATTTTAATGTAAATTGGAGCGTTTTGTCGGTACAACATTCTTTAAATATTTTAGTCTTGAAATAAATTGCCCATTAATATCTAGTCAACAAATTTTCAAATTTTAAACAGATTCCTTATTATTATGAAATAATTAATAATGTGGATGTTTTAAATAATAATATTAGTTAAATGATTGATGATTTGGAAGTATTGTATTAAATGTTGATGAGATGATAAGATGATAAGATGATGTGTTTAATTGAAGAGTTTGTATTTTAGTGTGAGGTGTATAATTGTAATTAATATGATTAGTTGTAATAGTAAATTATTAGTAGTATAAATAGGTGATTACAGTTCATTGTAAAATACACCAAGTATTGAAATACTTAATCTCTCTCTAATCTCTCTCTCTTTATTATTATAAGCTATATTATCATTATAATCTTAATATAAGTATAATTATAATAAAATAATATTAATATAATATTAATCACAATTAATATTTTTATAACACGTTATCAGTACGAACGCTCTCCGTCGTCAAGATCAATCTCCGTCGAAGATCTCGTACGAGTTTAGTCGAGGTACGGTAATTTAATATTTAATTTATACTAGTCATATATTAAATATGATTAATTTAAAAATATATATTATAAAAATATATTTTAAAAGTTTTATAACTAAACGCCAATACCCGAGTGGTTTCGCGGAATATCGTTCACTATAAGTGACGAGAGGTCCAGATTTCCATACCCCATGGTGGTGTGTGGAATTTTTATTTACGATTTATTTTTTTTATATATTCACGTATACAACACCAAAAGCCCATGATGTCTTGTGGTTATCCCCACCTCAGTAGCGGCATATTATTGATTTTTTGATTGAAGAATCTTGAAGTAATTATTGGACCGAATAGTTTTGGACACTGGACAAATTTTATTATCGCAACCTTATCGGAGCTTGGACAATAATTATGAAATAATAAAGAACGAGTTTCATAAAATAATTCATATATTTTATCATTGATTTATATGTTATCTGATTATTATGTTCTTTTTCATGTTATAGAATCATGTCGTTTTATACAAAGATGGATCTTCTGTTGCTTACTTTATTTACGGTGATCCTTACGTCTATGTGGATAATATTTTTACCAATGTTTTTAAAATATAATTATTAATTATAATTTTTCTTTAATATATTGGAACTCCTGAAGAGTTATCAAAAGCTGTTAATTGTTTGAAAAAGGAGTTTGAAATGAAAGATCTCGGTAAAACGAAATTTTGTCTTGGACTGCAAATTGAATATTTAAAGAATGGAATATTCGTACATCAAGAGACTTATACGAAAAAGGTATTGAAAAGATTTTATATGGATAAAGCTCATCCATTGGATACTCCAATGATTGTTCGATCTTTAGACGTGAATAAAGATCCGTTTAGACCCTGTGAAAATAATGAAGAACTACTTGGTCCTGAAGTACCATATCTCAGTGCTATTGGAGTACTAATGTATTTGACGAGTCATACGCGACCTGATATAGCGTTCGCTGTAAATCTATTGGCAAGAGTTCGTCACCGACTCGTAGACATTGGAATGGAGTTAAACGGATATTTCGATACCTTCAAGGAACAACTGATATGGGATTGTTCTATCCAAATGAATCAAAAGCGGATTTGATTGGATATGCAGATGCTGGTTTTCTATCTGACCCACATAATGCTCGATCGCAAACGGGATATTTATTTACGCATGGCGGTCAGTTAAACAAAGTTTAACGGCTACTTCATCTAATCATGCAGGAATTTTAGCTATTCATGAAGTTAGTCGAGAATGTGTTTGATTGCGATCGATAATTGAGCATATACAACAAACTTGTGGGTTATTATCGGAAAAGTTACTTCCGACGATTTTATATGAAGATAATGCTGCATGCATTGCCCAATTAAAGGAAGGATATATTAAGGGAGATAGAACAAAATATATTTCACCAAAATTTTTCTTTACACATGATTTAGAGAAAAATGGTGATATTGATGTACAACAAGTGCGATCAAGTGAAAATCTTGCAGATTTATTCACGAAAGCACTTCCCCCAATAATTTTCAAAAGATTGGTGTATTCAATTGGAGTTCGAAGACTTCGAGATTTGGAATGATGTTATCATCAGGGGGAGTAAATACGCGTTGCACTCTTTTTTCCTTCACTGAGGTTTTTTCCATGTGGTTTTCCCAGTAAGGTTTTTAATGAGGCAATAATCGAAAGCGTATCTAAAAGAATTATGTACTCTTTTTCCTTCATTATGTTTTTATCCCATTGGATTTTTCCTAATAAGGTTTTAACGAGGCATATTCTTTGAAAAACATCCAGGGGGGAGTATTATGAAATAAGTTAATTATGGATGGTTAAATAATTAAGATGTGGATGTTTTTGGATTATTGATGGATTTGGAAGTATTATATTAAATGATGATAAGATGATAAGATGATGTGTTTAATTGAAGAGTTTGTATTTTAGTGTGAGGTGTATAATTATAATTAATGTGATTAGTTGTAATAGTGAATTATTAGTAGTATAAATAGGTGATTAGAGTTCATTGTAAAATACACCAAGTATTGAAATACTTAATCTCTCTCTAATCTTTCTCTTTATTATTATAAGCTATATTATCATTATAAGTATAATTATAATAAAATAATCTTAATATAATATTAATCAGAATTAACATTTTTATAACATTTTAGAAATAAAATAACTTTCATGGAATAATATAATGCATGTGGATAGTCGTCTAGCGAGTGATAGCTTTGGTTGTTTATGGTATTTGAAAGATAAGGTATGGTTATCGCTGTTATTGTTGAAGATTCGCAAACCCATAATCTTTAGATGTGAATAAAGATCCGCTTAGACCTTGTTATAATAATGAAGAACTACTTGGTCCTGAAGTACCATATCTCAGTGCTATTGGAGTACTAATGTATTTGACGAGTCATACGCGACCTGATATAACGTTCGCTGTAAATCTATTGGCAAGAGTTCGTCACCGACTCGTAGACATTGGAATGGAGTTAAACGGATATTTCGATACCTTCAAGGAACAACTGATATGGGATTGTTCTATCCAAATGAATCAAAAGCGGATTTGATTGGATATGCAGATGCTGGTTTTCTATCTGACCCACATAATGCTCGATCGCAAACGGGATATTTATTTACGCATGGCGGTCAGTTAAACAAAGTTTAACGGCTACTTCATCTAATCATGCAGAAATTTTAGCTATTCATGAAGTTAGTCGAGAATGTGTTTGATTGCGATCGATAATTGAGCATATACAACAAACTTGTGGGTTATTATCGGAAAAGTTACTTCCGACGATTTTATATGAAGATAATGCTGCATGCATTGCCCAATTAAAGGAAGGATATATTAAGGGAGATAGAACGAAATATATTTCACCAAAATTTTTCTTTACACATGATTTAGAGAAAAATGGTGATATTGATGTACAACAAGTGCGATCAAGTGAAAATCTTGCAGATTTATTCACGAAAGCACTTCCCCCAATAATTTTCAAAAGATTGGTGTATTCAATTGGAGTTCGAAGACTTCGAGATTTGGAATGATGTTATCATCAGGGGGAGTAAATACGCGTTGCACTCTTTTTTCCTTCACTGAGGTTTTTCCCATGTGGTTTTCCCAGTAAGGTTTTTAATGAGGCAATAATCGAAAGCGTATCTAAAAGAATCATGTACTCTTTTTCCTTCATTAGGTTTTTATCCCATTGGATTTTTCCTAATAAGGTTTTAACGAGGCATATTCTTTGAAAAACATCCAAGGGGGAGTATTATGAAATAAGTTAATTATGGATGGTTAAATAATTACGATGTGGATGTTTTTGGATTATTGATGGATTTGGAAGTATTATATTAAATGATGATAAGATGATAAGATGATGTGTTTAATTGAAGAGTTTGTATTTTAGTGTGAGGTGTATAATTATAATTAATGTGATTAGTTGTAATAGTGAATTATTAGTAGTATAAATAGGTGATTAGAGTTCATTGTAAAATACACCAAGTATTGAAATACTTAATCTCTCTCTAATTTCTCTTTCTTATTATTATAAGCTATATTATCATTATAAGTATAATTATAATAAAATAATCTTAATATAATATTAATCAGAATTAATATTTTTATAACATTTTAGAAATAAAATAACTTTCATGGAATAATATAATGCATGTGGATAGTCATCTAGCGAGTGATAGCTTTGGTTGTTTATGGTATTTGAAAGATAAGGTATGGTTATCGCTGCTATTGTTGAAGATTCGCAAACCCATAATCTTTAGATGTGAATAAAGATCCGTTTAGACCTTGTGATAATAATGAAGAACTACTTGGTCCTGAAGTACCATATCTCAGTGCTATTGGAGTACTAATGTATTTGACGAGTCATACGCGACCTGATATAGCGTTCGCTGTAAATCTATTGGCAAGAGTTCGTCACCGACTCGTAGACATTGGAATGGAGTTAAACGGATATTTCGATACCTTCAAGGAACAACTGATATGGGATTGTTCTATCCAAATGAATCAAAAGCAGATTTGATTGGGTATGCAGATGCTGGTTTTCTATCTGACCCACATAATGCTTGATCGCAAACGGACTATTTATTTACGCATGGTGGAACCGCTATTTTATGGCGGTCAGTTAAACAAAGTTTAACGGCTACTTCATCTAATCATGTGGAAATTCTAGCTATTCATGAAGCTAGCCGGGAATGTGTTTGGTTGCGATCGATAATTGAGCATATACAATAAACTAGTGGGCTATTATCGAAAAAGTTACTTCCTACGATTTTATATGAAGATAATGCTGCATGTATTGCCCAATTAAAGGAAGGATATATTAAGGGAGATAGAACAAAGCATATTTCACCAAAAATTTTCTTTACACATGATTTAGAGAAAAATGGTGATATTGATGTACAACAAGTGCGATCAAGTGAAAATCTTGCAGATTTATTCACGAAAGCACTTTCTCCAATAATTTTCAAAAGATTGGTATATTCAATTGGAGTTCGAAGACTTCGAGATTTGGAATCATGTTATTATCAAGGGGAGTAAATACGCATTGCACTCTTTTTCCCTTCACTGAGGTTTTTCCCATGTGGTTTTCCCAGTAAGGTTTTTAATGAGGCAACAATCGAAAGCGTATATAAAAGAATCATGCACTCTTTTTCCTTCATTAGGTTTTTATCCCATTGGGTTTTTCCTAATAAGGTTTTAACGAGACATATTCTTTGAAAACATCCAAGGGGGAGTATTATGAAATAATTAATAATGTGGATGTTTTAAATAATAATATTAGTTAAATGATTGATGATTTAGAAGTATTGTATTAAATGTTGATGAGATGATAAGATGATAAGATGATGTGTTTAATTGAAGAGTTTGTATTTTAGTGTGAGGTGTATAATTGTAATTAATGTGATTAGTTGTAATAGTGAATTATTAGTAGTATAAATAGGTGATTAGAGTTCATTGTAAAATACACCAAGTATTGAAATACCTAATCTCTCTCTCTTTATTATTATAGGCTATATTATCATTATAATCTTAATATAAGTATAATTATAATAAAATAACCTTAATATAATATTAATCACAATTAATATTTTTATAACACTTATGCATTTTTATCATCAATTGATTTTAATTTTTCCATACTAAATAGAAAACCATACTCAATGAAATTTGTTTCTAGGCCCAAACTGCTTTTTATTAATCTTGGACTTTTATTACTTTATATGTTCTTTTTTTTTGGATAAAATATTTTACTGATATTGAGCTTTTATTACTGCTTATTTTTTAACATATAAAATTTAAATTAGCAGGCTGAGTTCCTTTGAATTTTGGGCCTCTTTAACTAATTAAAATTTATTAACATAATAACATTACTAAATTGGAGGCCCTCAAAATATATGTGCTTGAAGACCTTGCTTCACTTCCTTTATCAAATAGCTGGCCATTATAAAGAAAGAAAATTATAAATATGGATCACTAAGGGTGTGTTTGGTTCAAGGAAATTAGTAAGGAAATGAAAATGAAATGGAAATGAAAAACTACTTTTTATGTTTGGTTGATTGAAGAAATAGATAGGGAATAGAAAAGAAAGGAAAAACTAAGTTATGTTTATAATTAAAACTAAGGAAAACTAATTTCTTCACCAAGTGGTGAGGAAAATGAAAGAAAATCTTATTAAAAACATTTTTCCTCCCATTTTCTTTTTCACACCACTTTCTTCAAACCAAACACAGTGTAAGTATATTTGTTTTGGACTTGACAAAATTAGATGGAGATTCCCAGTTCTTAGCAAGAATCCACTGCAATTAAGAGCGAGAAAATCCATGTTTCTCCTTCCTCTAATGGAGAAATTTTCTCCCCATTGGCTGAGAAGAGGATATGGACATCCCCGCTCCATTCTTCGTGGGGATTAGATATAGTAAATTATCAAATTATCTTCATCAATATCCTATGTATAAATATTTCCATAAACCATAATCTTTCTTTACTACATTAATCTATTCGTCCTTTTTTTTATAGTAGTGCCAAAATCTTATTTCTTCACTTCTAAGTTCACTCATATCTATTCCTATGAAGCGAATAAAAAAATATATGACATACAGTTTATCAGAAAACCAAAATAAATTAATTACAAAAAAAAAAAAAAAAAAGTCGTGGGATATCAATCCCTAGATGGTCATGGACGGGGCGAGGATTCCCTGATAAGTCTTGCAGCGGGGATTATGGTTATTAAAATTTACTGTTTTTTAACAGTATATTTGATTAATTTAGAATAAGAAGTGACACTAATTCCATATGTCATAATGAATTTGAGTCTTTGATAAATTTTACGATAAAATATGTCGAAAATTTTACTTAGCTGCTGAATTAGAATACAATCGTGTATGATTTCTGACTTATTTGTCTGCAAAAAAGATAGAAAACCTAAATTTATTCAAATATACGAAGTTTTATTGACAAATCTTTAAAATTAACAAATATAATGTTTACATCTGGCTGAGGGCGGCCTAGGAATTCGATCAATTGGGGAGACTAAATCGCATTCTACTGTTGGCACACCTGTGGAGCATTATTGCCGGATACTCAAAATCAGTTTGGGTCACATGAGTATACTAAACTCGACTACATTATGAATGGCTCGCAGTCGCCATACGACTGTGGGTGCGTTAGAGCTGAAAATTGGGCCGGACCGCGAACAGCCCGAAAATTATGGTCCGGGCCGGGCCAGTTAAATACGGGCCAAAGAAATCTAGGCCCTAACCCGAGCCCATCAGGCCTATTTTTTTTTAATTTTTTTTTTACAATTTAATTTTTAAAATCATTTTACTTACTCGTTATTAATTATAATTTATCTCTAATAATATATATAATAATACAAATACCTAATTTTGATCAAAAAGTTATATCAATAAACACGTAAAAGATATTTTTTCTTTATATAATTGAATTTTATATATTATTATATTCAAAAATAAAAACAAAAAAATTTAAAGGACCTTGCCTGTTTTGGCCTGCGGCCCGCCAGACTTTTTCGGCCCACAGCCCGCTGGCCCACCGGGCCTACTGGTCCGGGCCAAAAGGCCCGCTCTTGTTTCGGGGTTTAAGAAAATTAGGCCCAAGCCCCCCTTTATTCGGGCCAGGCCACGGGCTCAGGCCCAAATTTTCAGCTTTAGGGTGCGTAGAGTTGGAAGCAACTTCTAAAGCTTGGTAACACTATGCGAGGCTTTTTCTTTTTTATCTTTTCGGAGTTGGCAATGATAACACTATACGTATATATGGCATATGACCCGTGGCTGAATAGCGTGCCGCCGCTTATAGAAAGGTTTTCGAGAGTAATGCACATACCACGACATGAATATATCTTGTGGATGTCATCAATTCGGCCGAGATAGACTTGCCACGACAGATAACCGTGGATAGCAACGAATGCAGGTGGAATGATTATCTACTTTTGTCATATCGGGGTATCTTAAAATGTCGATCATTTATTTTTCTGAGTGTTACTTTTCCGACACAGACAAATTTTATGGCCTTATAGAGAGAGCAGAATAGAGGGATCATGTCGGCAGTGATTAAATGGAGAGGCAGCTCATCGGCACATTTGGATGGAAACGAAATCGGAAATGGCGATACGTAGTAAAACAACCACCGCAACGAATTGTTAAAGATGCTTTTTAATATTTGTTATTATGCGTCTATGTACCTTACCTTGTCGATATACTTTGCAAGTTGGTGCAATTAGGAGAGCTTGGCGTATAACGTATACTAATATTTCTCGCATACTCGATGTGTGTGCTTAAAATATAAGTAAAATATAAAATTATTTTTATAATATGAAATTATAATATTAATTTTAATTGCAAATTATTTTTTATAAATTAAAAATATGATTTTTAGGATATAATTGGAATAAATTTGAAAATCATGGGTAAAATGGTAATTATAATTATCATACCAAATCAATTTTATATCCATCAAAAACCGTTAACAGTTATTAATGAATGTGAACATTTTCTCCCCAAAATTTTTTTTTTATCAAATACAATGACGAAAATAGAGAACTTAGTGACCAAAAATTTATAGTTTGCCTAAAATAATATATCAAAAAAAAAAAAAAAAGGTAAATACAATCATACACTGATTGCACCATATTGTACTGCACTTCTTACTAAAATTAAATATGTACATGTTAATGTTAATGCCTGACCGTTCATGAAGGAACAAACTGAATATTGACATATTAAATAGATAAATTTTGCCTGAGTAAATAGACATTCATTCCTAACGAAATTCTGACGTTTATATTATGTTTGTACTTTGGTTACTTGGGTAATAATAAAAAAAATGTTGTACATCACTCCTCATCAAATCTTCTTAAATCATATACCGAATTTTGATTTAGATGACAAAACACAGTATATTATATACCGAATATAAAAAAAAAAATTATAAATTTGATCATTAGATTTATCGAATATTCGATTTCCGACAAAAATAGATCAAAAAATCTTACCTTTATTCTTCCAGTTGTTATCTTGGAAATTGGAATATAATTACTGTTACCCTCGGTAATTCCTGCAGTAAGAGATTTTCGAACACAAAGAGCATCGCGCTCGGGCGTAAGTGTGTTACTCGGGCAGAATACGAGGCGGACTGCTCAGGCAGAATACGAAGCGGACTGCTCAGGCAGAATACGAAGCGATGGAAAGACGTGTCGTTACTCGTTGAATAATGATCCTTATTCGAGTATTATGACAATAGTCGTTACGCCAGATTAATAGCCATAAAGGACTGAAATAAGGGGCATTTATCCGAGCGGTTACAAAGTGTCGCCTATATATAGAGCTTAGCTCCAGGACAGAAGGATATAAATTTTTTCTCTGGTATCACTACACACATTCTTTGTTCATTATTATCGAGAGACACTCTCTCTCGGTACTTTTTAGAATCCTCTCTAACTTAAGCATCGGAGGGTGTTCGCCAGCAACTCGTTGGTCCCTTTCTAACCCTTTTTCTCGCAGACTCAAGCGGATTGAAGCCCGACCATCTCACGAACCCTTGAACTTTCGTCTCGGCCAAATCTTCTGCTCGGGGGGTTTTTCCGGCGAACATCAATTACGATTTATTTTGTCAATAAAATAATCATGAATTCAAATTTGTTCGAATATATGAAGTTAGTAATTGATTTTTTTTCCGACTATCAAACCTCGTGATAAAAAACCGAAATACATCTTTCTATTTTATTATTGTTCAGCGCCCTAAAGTAACCGATCAATTATTTTGGTATGTCATATTTTTTTTCCCAATTTTACCCTTCAATTGTAAGTTTATTCCACTTTTATTCTTTAATTAAAATTTTATTAATTAAACATTTTAATATAAGAAAATTTTAAAATATAAAATATTATATATTTTTTTATTGCACACGCATTGAGTGTCCGTAAAATACTAGTTATTATAATTATTGAGCCAAATTTACTATTTTCTCTAGCAAGTCAAAATTTTATCCAAATAATATTTTCAACAGCAGGAAAATTTTAATAAATCACCACCGCCAGTTTCATATTTATTCGTAATATGTTAAATAAATGAAATTTTTATGTTATGATTATGAATCAAATACACTTACATTTTTTATTTTTTATTGTTTACCAAAATCCCACCAGAAATTTTCTGCAAAATAAATCTCCGACCACGTGAAAGATAAACAAACCGTTGCTACCAAAAGTATATTTATTTCATTACCTACTTTTTCCACTTATTTATTGCCTATGAATAAATACGACCAATTTAAATAACGAATTTAATTCACTCACTGCCCCATTATATTTATTTCAATTTATTTATTTTTTTAAATAAGGACCATCAAATCTTTCTGTTATCGTGTAATAAATACTGACGTAAAAAAAAATTCTGCAAATACTAAATGAATATTCGTTTGTACTTGGGGGGTTCAAGGACGTCATATATTGCTGCAAATTTTATTTTATTTTTGTACTTTTGGATGATAATAAGATTAAAAAAAAAATTGTATCTGATGGTAAGTGTTATCTTATTTCATTTAATCTTTGCGGGCCGACCATGTAATATGTAATACACACACATTGTTATCAATTTAATGAGCTTGAATAATTAGATAATATAGCTGGCTTGGACACACCCTGTCAGAATATAAAAAAATATTTATATATAAACCAATTATTCTCAAAATTTAAGAGCACATACATACATATATATATATATATATATATATATTTAAATATTTTACAACTGATTAGCCTCTCTTACTTAATTGTTACTAGTATTTTATGCGTAAAATATAAATACATAATATTATTGTGTATTTAAAATTATTTGTAATTTATAATATTTAATAGATAAAATATTATATAAAAAAATAAATTTGTGTGGATGTAATTAAAATAAATAAAAATTAGGGAAACCAATTGTAATTACTAATATTAAAATAAATTATAAAGGGATAGGAAATAGCAACTAACTTTACACACCAAATTGACAGTTTTTATTCCCCCCTCCCACTTAATAAATAGTATAGATAATGGGTATTGAACGTAAGTGTTGCATCTCGCATAAGAGTTAGAGCTCGTTAACACAGAGAAATAAATTTGTAAAATGGTTTATAACTTCTTATATCGAAATAAATTTAGGTCTTCGATTATTTTTCCAACAAATAAGCCAAACGATATTCCAAATCAGCAGTAGTTATGAACAAATTTATGTACAAAATTGTGTACAAAACTCTGTGTATCAAGTTATGTATAAAATTGTGTAGAAAGTTATGTACAATTTTTTTTGTACAAATTTAAGTACCAATTTTTGGGTTCAATATAGTTTAATTTACAAAGGTATGTACAAATTTCTATACAAAATTTTGTGAACGAAATGGTATGTTAAATTGGGGTTTATGATGGAAGTTAGGTCATCGGCTAAGTAGGGTTTTGTCGAAAAAATTGTCTGAGACCCAATTTGTTGCAACATAAAGGTGACCTATTTTTTAAAATTATAAAATATAGTGATCCAAAATTGATATACTTAATGTTCCAAATTTATAATTTTATCTATTAACTTGTATTAAGAAAACGGTATCATAAAATTGAAGAAAGCATTACTGCCAAAAATGCTGTTATATAATCAGAAAATAAACCTGAAACCTTTTATTTTAACTCATTTTGTTTGAGTTTTAAATTATAAAAAAAAAAAAAAATCTTGAGTGCATCCTTGGCTTTGGGACATCAAATAGTACGATGTTGATATACGATTTTTACAGACAAGATTGCATACATATTTATGAAGCTTCAAACTACCGATGAGAGGTAGTTGGAGAAATTGATGATCAAGAAAATTACCCTTACTATATTATATTTATTATATATATATATATTAATGAAAGACAAAAGTGGTTGCTTTAGCTACCACAAGGTTTTTAAATAAATTTAACTCTTAAATTGGAATCTTGACTATTAAAACCATTATTATTCGGAAAATCAAATTGATTAGCAATCATATACAATAAGTTGTGAAAGGGAAACATATTAGTTATGTGTCAATTTTATTTTCTTCTTTAAAATTAAGACTGATGAGACATAATTTGGAGCAAATATTCTCGACCTTTTATCTTAATAAATAAGAATATGACAAGTTATGTTTTTGATAATTTGAAAGCGATCTAAATCAGACAATTAGATAGTAGTTTTCATACCAAACATGTCAAAATCCCAAAATAAGCAAATCTATGTCATAAGCAATATATATAATATATAATTTGGGACTTCACATAGTGTCTATGGACCTATATATAAATGGACTAATCATAAAGTTCAAAATACTTTTTTGTCATAATTAGGGTTTCTTGTGTATGATAAGATAATGATGTAATAACTAACAATAGCGCGCAAGCATGGTGTGATTATATATGGAGGAAATAAAAATGAATAATATTACATTTATTCACAATTAATTTCACAATTCTAAAAACTAAATTATTACCATCTTTTACTATTCATAATAAAGTACATGCATAATAAGTATTCCACTCCATAATAGAAATAAAATAAAAATAAAAAATACGATAAAACCAAACTCTTTATTTACTGCCCATAAAATCCATGTGGTCTCTCTCTGTCTCTCTCTCTCTCTCTCTCTCCATTTATTGTTGTCTTCAAGAATCTCCACATATAAATAGCCCATCACAAAGCTACATCCTTCACACAAACACAAAGAAGAAGCACACCCATCACTTCACAACACAAATGGCAAGCTTATGCTCTGCATGGATGCTTCTTACATCAACCATAGCCCTTGCATTGCTATCCTCGACGGCTCCTACGGTCCAATCCCGCGCCTTCTTTGTGTTCGGAGACTCGCTCGTCGACAATGGGAACAATAACTACCTATTCACGAGCGCTCGGGCAGATTCGCCACCTTATGGGATCGATTATCCGACCCATCGCCCGACGGGCCGCTTCTCCAACGGCCTCAACATTCCCGACATTATAAGTAGGAAGATAACCCTATAATCATTCCATATACATATGTAGTAATGATGATAAGTTGGGCTTAAAATGTTTTGATTGATTTATTCATTTAAGGTGAGCAAATGGGGATGGAGCCAACTCAAGCATACTTGAGCCCATTCCTCAAGGGGGAGAAGCTACTCGTCGGGGCCAACTTCGCCTCTGCTGGCGTCGGGATCCTCAACGACACGGGGATTCAATTCGTAATAAGCCCGTTTTCTCATTTTATTACGTCAAATATTCGGTACAATAATAATCATTTCTTACGGGCGAATTACGTAATAATGGCAGTTGAACATAATTCGAATCGGAAAACAACTCGAGTACTTTGAGCAGTATCAGTCCCGCGTGTCCGATCTCATCGGGCCGGAGCAAACGCAGGCGCTCGTCAACCAGGCGCTCGTCCTCATAACCCTCGGAGGGAACGACTTCGTCAACAATTACTATTTGGTCCCATTCTCCGCGAGGTCTCGCCAGTTTTCCCTGCCCGACTACGTCCGATTCCTCATCTCCGAGTACAAGAAAGTCCTAACGGTAATGAAAGTCGGCATTTTTTATTACACATTTATGTATGTACATTGCTAGCAACAAACTCATTATTGTTATTTTTGTAGAAATTGTATGATTTGGGTGCAAGAAGGGTCCTAGTGACGGGGACGGGCCCCATGGGCTGCGTCCCGGCTGAGCTCGCCCAGCGGAGCCGAAACGGTCAGTGCGACCCTGAGCTGACCAGGGCCGCGGCTCTATTCAACCCGCAGCTCACTCAGATGCTGAGCGACCTCAACAGCGAGCTCGGGGCGGATGTGTTCGTCGCGGCCAACACTTACACTATGCACATGGACTTTATCTCCACTCCTCAAGCCTATGGTAATAATAACACATTTATGACTAAACTAATCAAATAATATTGTTAAATGCCCACTTCACCTAAAAACTTAAGCGTTAAGAGACTGTATCATATTTTAATTTTATATATGTTATTTCCAACACGTCCTTCACGTCTAGGCTGATTTTTCTTATCTCGACATGTAATTGTTTTAAATGGGTGGTCGTGAGAATTCATACCTAATACTTTCTTAGTCTGTGCTCTGATATGAACACTTCACTTAAAAGCTTAACCATTAAGGGAGTGTATCATATTTTAATTTTATATATGTTATTTCTAATATGCCCTTCAAGTATAGGCTGATTTTTTCTTATCTCGATGTGTAATTATTTTAAATGGGTGGTCGTGAGAATTCGTACCTAATACTTTCTTAGTCTGTGCTCCGATATAAACACTTCACTTAAAAGCTTAACCCTTAAGGTAATGTATTATATTTTAATTTTATATATGTTATTTTCCAAATAAATATTTTAGTACAGGTAAAGTACGACAGAAAAATAAATTAAACAAATAATGTTTTTTGTGGTAGGATTTATTACGTCGAAGGTGGCGTGCTGCGGGCAAGGGCTGTACAACGGGATTGGGCTGTGCACGCCGCTGTCGAACCTCTGCCCGAACCGTGACTTGTACGCATTCTGGGACCCATTCCACCCGACGGAGAGAGCCAACAGAATCATAGTGCAGCAGATTCTGACCGGCGATAACAAGTACATGCATCCCATGAACCTTAGCACCATCATGGCATTAGACTCGAGGGTCTAATCGTTTATATATCTTCCTATTCCTTGCTAATGTTTTTACTCATTTTGTCTGAAAATCGTCGTGTGTATGCGTGAGTAATTATTATTATTATGATTATTTTTTGTCATATTTAATTTTCGTTTGAAGACTTGCAAGAATATTGTTTTCTAGAGAGAGTGTTGTCATGTTTGTTTTGGCTTATGTGATGGGCTTGCAAATTTATAAATAAGAGAAAGAACTTTTTCATGAAGTCAAATGATTTTGAATACAATAATTAAAATGTATGGTGGCTGAGCTGCACCTGGCCGTATTCTGCATGCCTCCCACTCGGCAAACTTGCCTAGCCCGATGACTTCATTCTAAAACCAATTGGTGATAGTAGAAGGTAACTCTTGAGTATATTAGGTGAATCGGGTGAAAAGAATTATTCGATGTGGGATATAATAGAAATCAAAACACATGAAATTATCGGATACGTGCAATTAATAAAAGTGCGATTTGATGAAAAAAAATAAACTAAAGTATTTTGCAAAAAAAAAAAAAAAAGCCACTATGGAAACTATTGCTCTTTTGTCTTATAATATATTGATTAATTATGGATGTTCGTAGAAAATATATAGATACAATTTACTCAATAGTCCGATGGTCCAACTTTAAAGACGGTTCTTTATAATTAATTACATTGGGGTCCAAAGAGGGGAAAATAAAAAATGTATTTAATTTTCATAATATTAATTTTATGAAAGAAAAGTATAGTTCCATCTATAATTCTTTAAACGTGTAATATAGTAGGAATGTAAACGAGCCAGGTTCAGGGCATATATAATTCTTATGTTCTCTTACCATATGCCAATATTTTTGATAAAATATCGGTGAAAAATTATCGAGACCCAGAAATTTAAATGGGTTCATACATGCGAGTGCCGCTTTTATGTCCTTTGTGGATTCGTTTATCGTATCCGTCACACGCGGGATCAACGCTATAGCTCCTTGAGTATCGTGAAAGTCCCATTGGGATCTTTTTATCGATCAATTTGGTTCGCCTTATATCGAATTGACGCTTGACGATGGAAAAATTTTATATTTCGGTCCTCATTTTTTAGCCATTCTACCTTGCTTTGTTGTGACCAACAAATCTCGTATTTCTTAAGGATAGAATTATACTCATGAATTATGAGCTTTTCCTTCTGCCACGATGCCTCTATTCGGTCATATTAATTAAAGCTGTTAGAAATTATTTTGTTGTGTTCAAATATTTCTTCTTGTTTTGCTAGTGAATTGTAAATATTAGAGACCAAAATATAAATATATATCAAACAATTAAATAGTATATATATATATATATATATATTTATATATAGTGGTCCCTGTGATGAATAAAAAAGCTTGGAGAATAGCCTACACATAGTGAGCGTGAATTGTGTGTGTGAGAAGAGAGCTAAAATAGGAAAACACTTGTACATTGCTTGAAGATTAATCCAAATATTGATTTGATTGAAAGCTTCATCAACTCAAAGCCTAATCGTGATCGAGATTAACAATCAAACTTCCGCGTTTTTAATTCATAGGTAATCTCGTAATTAATAGAGTTGATAATCGCTGGATTCGTGAAAAACTGGACCTTCAAAAGCACTCGATCAACTTAACTTCAGGGATATTTCTAGCAAGTTGGGTCTCATTAATTTATTTGATACCAACTTTTAGGGGAGTGTTGAAGAATAAAAAAAGGAACAAAACAAAGTTACCAAATCAATCGATCTTAGAAAGGAAAAATCATCATCGATGGAGACCAAATCTCGGCCAAATGGTAAGATAAGGCAAAGATTCTCCTCCCACCAAATCAAGATCGAACCTAAACATGGCAACAAGATTAAGTGAGCAAAAATCACCAGCGGAAATTAGCCAAAAATTGGGAAGAAGATATTCACTTATCTAAATTTTGGGGCAACAACTAGAATGTGGATTTTGTAACCATCTCATGGCCTATATTATAGGCTTAACTTGTACGTAAAAGATCAATGGAGTAGACTCAAGTTATTACTTCGTTTTTCGCACTTCAATTTTATCATGGTATGAGAACAATAGTAGAAGCATGGTTTTCTAAATCGGACTGAACCGATCTATATTCCGGTTTGGTCCTGGTCTGGTTCAGCTTTAACTAAAAAATTTTGGAAATAATTTGTAGAAATATTGTTGTGGGTTAGTGGCAAGTCATTATATAGTTAGTCTTTCACAATTGTTTGTTTTGGGTTCAATTCCTTTTATTCAACATAAAATTTTATTTTATTATTAATGACACTCTATACTACACTTAATTTTTTTTACCATCCAACACAATTAACTTTTGTTTAATTTTTACCCCCATTTTATTTACTTTCATTTTACTTTGATTCATAAAATACATTTTTATTATATGGCATCGATTTTAATCCGGTTCTATTTAGGATTAATTCCGGTTAACCACTAAACCTTAAGTCAGGAAATTTTTTCGTTCCGGTTTTAAACCCTTGGTTTAAAGCACCCTCAAAATATCGAAGCCTATCGTGGCTGAAAAAAATAGTTTCAGATCACTCTTACAAACTCACAATATCGCTGCTGAACGGCAGAAACTGCAAGCCATGGACCAGAGCCGTAGCCTTTTCACTCAAGGCAAAGGGCAAGTATGGGGACATCACAGGCGAGAAGAAAAAGCCAATGACTGATTCTGAAGATTGGAAAACCGACGATCCTTTAGTCATCTCGTGCATCTTAAACTCAATGGAGCACGCAACAAGCGAATTATGAAAACATGGCTAAAGAAATCTGGGATGCAATTCAAAGAACGCTAGGTAAGTAAAATAATTCCTCTCATATTTTTCAATTGCAACATGAAATTACTTATCAGGCAAACTGAATATTACGCTGCCATGAAAGCAAAGTGGGACGAACTCGATGTTTATGTACCAAATACCATAGATGCGACCAAACTTCTAGTTCCTAGCCAACCTTCGGCCCACCTTTAAACATGCACGAAGTCGGATCCTCCTCGCCTCAACTCTCTCCCCGTTAGATACCACAGTTTCTACCCAGGAACAGGAGGAGTCATGGCGATGCGCCATGAACCCCATCAACCACCCAGCGACAGAGTATCACGCCATGACCTCAGACTCTCAAAACTCTAGTTTTTAGAACGAAGCTAAAAAAGGGTCGAAGTGCGACAATTGCATGAAAGAAGGCTGATGACCTTTTTGGTCTTATGTGTTTATGAGTTTTGATGATTCCATGTAATTAGAACGTAATAAGGTCTATAACTTAAAAAATTTAAATATAATATTGAATTATGTTTAAGTAGGTGATAATATTCGATATAATGCGCTTTAACATATTCGGTAGTTTTAAAATATCGAATATGTGATCTAAAAATGATTATGTGCTTAATTGGTATATCATTGCAATCACTGAATTCCATAAATGTCTTGTTCATAACTTGGGAATATCACTATGTGATATATATAGAAAGTTGATGTGCTCTATATGGTATATATCTTACTTGATGGGAACATGCTTTATTTAGAAAAGAAATCATGAAAATATCCATCCGTTGCATCTTGATTGATCTTAAACGATATGAATCAATTAGAAACTTTTCCTTGTGTGAATGGAGTATTATGAAATGGAATGATATTGATTGATACATTATATCTTAGATAAGATGATGATTGAAACTATATATGGAATGTGTGATATGAAGTTGAGATCTCCCGATAAGGGAAGTTATGCGTTGATCCGATTTATGTGGATATATATGGAATAAAATCATGCAAATTAATGTTATGACCGTTGTAATGAATGAAATTTGATCTGATTGATTTGACATGATTTACTTGAACTATATACATGGAATCTGTGCGATATTTTAAATATTCTATTTGACAGACATTCCATGTGAAGTGTTTATGTACTATAGACTTATATATAGAGAAACACTAAAGACTAGGGTACTAAGACAGAGAAAAATCATAAGAACGAATTATGTTGAGAGCTTTCAGTTGCGAATATCGTATTCTTCTACGAATCGAGTTTAAACTTGTGAATCCTTAGTACTCGTGAGAATTATCCCACAACCCACTGCATATTCAGTCTTCGGACATATGATTACATAAGGAAGCAAGAGTGAATTGTGTTTGCACGTGAAGGAAAGGATTGGTGAATCCGGGGGCCATTCGGTAGCGAGCTGATTCCAGTCTGGGATGTGGAGATTCCCTGGGGACGACATGAAACGAAACTCGGGAGAGGCAACCTAGCTGCGGTCTAGTAATTATCTTGTTTCGATTGTGTAAGGGCTATCAATCATTGTTGTAACCAACTACAGATATAACTTATAATCTGCATTGTTATCAAGTTTTCTAAAAAGGATTTTTGAAAAAGTAAATTTTTAGGGTTTAGGGTTATTCACCCCCTCCCCCTAGGTATCAGAGCGGGTTACTCATACGACAGGTCTAACAAGTCTGAGTAAAAGATCTAATGGCTTCTTCGATTTTTGGTGTATTTGCAGAGGGACAATCTCATTCTAGGCCACCACTCTTTGATGGGACAAATTATGCTATATGAAAAAATCGCATGAAGGGATTTCTCTTTGCCGTTGATTATGATCATTGGGAGATAATTTATTAATGTCCAATATTATTTTATGAAGATCTTTTGTCTTCGATCTTGGAATTGAATTGCTTTAAGAAATCTTCGTACAAGATGAAACCTTGTACTAATCTTTGCAATGAATGTGGGCTTGAATCGATATGTTGTTTAGAAGTGATAAGAGTGATATTATTCATCCCTATTTGTGCATTTTGTTCCAAATTCTTTTTTTTTCATGTACGCTTTCTTTCGTAGCCATCGCCAAAACCGTTAACTTAAACAAAACTCTTGACGGTTTATGTGGAAAGTATAAGTTTTTGCCATATTCAACAAAACGTTTTATTCGCCATAGTAAGTGAATATTACATTTTATTCAACACAACATTTTATCTTTCATAATAAGCAAACAAAACGAGGCAAAAATTATTATACCCTTTACCTTAGCTCATCTATGAGTAGGTACAAACTTCGGAAGAAATTTATTTTCTCAGTCTGTATAAAAGTCATACTCCTCATATCTGATTATACAGTCCGCCAAGACAACATTCCACCCACAGAATGGAGACACCTTCGAGTCAACTTGATACGACATAATAGCATGCAATTGTAGCACTCGTCCATTAAGATTGCTTCGCTGCAACTTCCGTATCCATAAACTTCATTGTTTCCATAAGATATCTTCGTGTGATTTCCCAGAAGGATGTAACCCGTTAGGATCTAAATGGATCTTTAAAAATGAAACCAGATGGTTCGATGGTTTTAGGTATAAAGTCAGACTTGTATCAAATGATACGAGCAATGAGAATGCTTAGATTACTTTGATACTTATTCTCCTATGACGATAATAAATTCAATAAGGGCGATACTTGGTATCGCATCTGTAAGAAATTCTGAAGCACGTCTAATGGATGTCAAAACAGCTATCTTAAATGGTGATTTAGATAAAGAAATCTATATGGAGCAACTCGAGAGTTTTCGTACTCCAGGTGAAGGAACGAAAGCCTGTAAATTGATTAAATCATTCTATGGTTTGAAACAAGCTCCAAAGAAGCTGCACGAAAAGTTTGATCATGCAATGCTTACGAGTGGTTTCAAAATCAATGAGTGCGGTAAATGTGTGTACTCCAAAGAAACAGATGATACCTATGTCATTTTATGTTTGTAAGTAGATGACATGCACATTGTTCATAGTAGTGACAAAAATAGTCAAATCTACCAATAATATGTTGAATTCGAAATTTGACATGAAAGGACTCTAAAAGCACAAACGACTATGTGTTTACTTACACTAGTTGGAGTCGTTGCGTCTTGAAAATCCTCGAATGAAACGATTATAGCAAAGTCCACTATGGAATCCGTGTCATGGTCTTGGATAAATGTGGTGAAGAAGTTGAATGGTTACACCATTTCTTGAAAGATATTCCGATGTGGGAAAATCTGTGCCACGCGCAATGCTGCGCATCAACTTCCGCTAGTGCATGCGCCTAAGTCCCGAGTTGCGCGCCTGATGCTACCTGCCATGTGCGCGCACCAAGCTGCCAAGTTTGTCTAGTATTTTTTTTATTATTAGAAGAGATTGCGTGCATTTTATTGGATGAAGATTTTTAAATCTTATTATTTCTTATAGTGAAATTCTTAGAGCGATTTTCTGCAATTATAAGTTACAGTCATAGAGAAGACATTGATTCAATCGGGTATTTTTTTCTTGTGGTTCGATTGACACTATTCAGGTGTGGTCTTGGTAGTGTTTGCTACACTTTATCTTTTTTTTATTGCAGCTATGTCTAAAGACAAATTTAAAAATAGATTTACATACTACATTCGAAGTCTTTAATCTATATTACTCTTGTATGTTGATTATATGTTGGTAGTAGATCTCATCAAAGATCGTACCAAAGAACTCAAGCTGCACGAAGGATCCCATCAAATATCGTAACGAAGGAGTTTGTATCGGAAAATAAGATTCTTGATATGTAAATTCACCGAGACAGAAATAGCAGTAGGATTCTACTGAATTCAGACATATTTCATTCAGAAACAGTTGACTTTATGAAAAGAAAAATAATATACTTTTCATCCAATCATGACATAAATTAACGACAATTATCTATCAAATCCCTTTGTTTAATTTATTAAAGTAACTTTGTTTCTCTTGCACATGAAGGAAAAAACTTTCTGAATCTGTTTCAATAAAAGTTAGATTTGCTTGGGTAATTTATTTTGCATTTAACTGCTTCAAATACGAAATTAAAAACTATTATTATTAAAAATATATTTCAAAATAGTATATTTACTGATTATCATCTTATCAATGTGACTAATATTCAATTTTCATTCGTCCTATTACAATCATGGGAGCTCGGTGCTCCTAATTGCAGTTTAAAAAGCTTAGCTAACTCTTCTTTAGCCGCTGCAATCTCGGCCTTCAACTCATTGCGCTTTTTCTGCAAGGCCAATATTGGGCCGATGCAGCCATAGACGGGATCTATCAGACGCATCTCCGCGTCATAGGACAGAGAGTTGGCTGCGGCTGCACGCTGGCTCACGGGGAGGGACCGCAGGAGCCTTGTGATGGTGGCCGAGCCGTAAACCTTATGAATATTTATGAATTTCTGCGGCTCGTCAGCCGGGGAAATAAGGCGCAAAAACACAATTGGGCGCGCACGTCTTGGTCATGTACCTACATGCACTGCATCTTGATGGCGGAGCCATTTGTTTGTGGGTTTAGATTTCAAATTGAAGGAAGAACAATTTTATGAATGTGTGATGTTTGAGAAACATGGATATGTATATAGAATAATACAAAATCGTCATTAATTCAGTTAAATTCAAATGTATAGTTTTTGTATGAGAGCAATATTTTGAAAATGAATTTTTTCAATCCATTATCTAAGGCATGTATAAATAAATATATGAAATTTAGGAATATTAATGAACATTGGATTCATAGGGGGAACATATTATTTTAATGGTCAAATATTTGGTGTACATATATAGATAAAATTTAATTTGTGAATGATAAAAGATTTCAAACCCATTATCCAGACATTAAATTTGCCCTCTGTGCCATATGCGATTCAACAACCACCACTTCTAAACATGTTTCGGTTATTACTTTAATTTAATAACAACAAATGTGTAAGAATTTCACATATGAATTAAGGGTTTGTTTAGGTTAATGGTTTTGGCAATGACAACAAAAGAAAATCAAACAGATAATGTTGAACACCATACATAGAAGGGGATAAAGAAATCTGACACTTACCACTTCTAAACAATAGATCTATGAAACATAGTCATTTCCTGGATCCTTAGAGAAATCCCATTCCAAGATCAAACACAGAGATGTTAAGAAAGTAACATATTCGACGGTAATATATGAATAAAGATCTAGACGTCGAATGGAGAAGCAAAGCACATATGGGCACATACCGAAGGAGATGCGAAGGTAGATTAGATATTAGCCGCAAGAAACTGTATGAGGGCGACAATTGTTCGCGTATTTATAAATGCGTGACGATTAAACCCTAAATTGGCAGTGGTTAAGCATAATCAATAAAATTAATGTCTAATTGACTACTTTTATATTTTGTAAACAATCGTACTCCCGTCACAAAAATCGCAAACGAGAGTTTTGTTTTTTGATTTCCACATTTAACATAATAATTGTCTTCCTATTAAGCTAATCTTTAGTTTATTGAAACATCTTAATTTCTCCTGCTGATGAAGGAAAAAACCTTTTCAATCTGTCTCTAAATATTAGTCCTATGGATAAGAGATACCAATAGAAGTCACATATGCTTGGATGATTTATTTTGCATTTAACTGTGCATTCCGCCGTATCTTGACTCTTGGGGCGTATGAATATGACATAGGCTTCGAATACGAAAGTAAAAATTATTATTATAAAAATTAATAAAAATTTACATTCAAATGTCGGTCCTATTACAATCATCTTTCTTGGAGCTTGCTGCTCGTAATTGCAGGTTAACAAGCGTAGCTAACTCTTCTTTAGCCGCTGCAATCTCTGCCTTCAACTCATCGCGCTTTTTCTGCAAGGCCAATATTGGGCCGATGCAGCCATAGATGGGATCTCTAAGACGCATCTCCGCGTCATAGGACAGAGAGTTGGCTGTGGCTGCACGCTGGCCTACGGGGAGGGACCACAGGAGCCTTGTGATGGTAGCCGAGCCATAAACCTTATGGATATTTATGAATTTCTGCGGCTCGTCAGGCGGGAAGTAAAGTGCAAAAACACAATCGGGCTCGCACTTCTTGCTCATGTACCTACATGCACTGCATCTCGACGGCGGTGCCATTTGTTTGTGGGTTTAGATTTCAGATTGAAGGAAGAACAATTTTATGAATGGGTGATGGTTGGGGAAGATGGATATGTATATATACTACAAAATCGTCATTAATTTAGTCAAATTCAAATGTATAGTTTTTGAATGTGAGAGTAATATTTTGATACTGAATTTAGTCAATCCATTATCTAAGGCATAAAAATAAATATATGCGATTAAGAAATAATTATGAACATTGAATTCGTACATATTTTTAATTGGTCAAAGATTTATAGGATATTTATATAGAAAATTTTTAACTTGTTAATGATAAAAAATGTCTAACCCATTATCCAGACATTATACTAATTTTTTCTTTCTGTATGATATGTGATTCAACAATTCCACTTCTAAACATGTTTCGGTTATTACTTCAAATTAATAACAACAAATATGTAAGAATTTCACATATACATTAAGGGGGTGTTTAGGTTAATGGTTTTGGCAATGACAACAAAAGCAAATCAATACATAAAAAGGGGATAAAGAAACCTCACATTTCCACGATGAGCAACAGTAATCCTATCCGATATCAAAACACACAAGATGTTAATAAAGTAACATCCGACGGGTAATATATGAACGAAGATCTAGATGTCGAACGGAGAAGCAAAGCACAGATGGGCAAATAGCCGCAAGAAATTGTATGAGGGCGACAATTGTTCGAGTATTTATACATGCTTGACGATTAACCCAAAATTGGGAGCGGTAAAACGTAATCAATAAAATTAATGACTAATTGACTACTTTTTAAATTTTGTAAATAATCGTACTCCCAGTGTACCTGGGGAAGATGACAATAACTACAATAACTACCAAATATAAAAAGATACATCAAGATTTGATATCATTATCATTAATTCAGTGTACCTGAGGAAGATGACGGAGCTGATGAATTCTCAGATGGACTTATTTTCCGTATAGTGTGAGTAACAAAATCATGATAGTGTGTTGAAGGATTTTCAACGCGTTTTCATCGTCCAAGTTCACAGTCGACAAGAATAGTGCATATTACCAAAACAATATCTAAACCATTTTTTTTTTTTTTCTAAAGTTGCTTCCTTCGAGCAAATATGATATTTCACTATGCAGTGAAACATATTCAAGTATAGTTTTGTAATGTAGATTTGAATGGACACAGAATTGAGCCTTGATGTTCAACGGATATTTTTATGAATAGCAAGAATACTTCATACCCTAGTGTTTCAGCTTAACGTTGCTGGAAGTGGCTGAAGTTTTAAGCCTTTTCTATCTTTGACAAAAAAAAAAAAAAAAGCATAAAATGTCAATACTTGTTTGTTTTGAAAAAAAAAAATAATACGACAAAAATAAATCAATTATCTTTTAATTGACAAAAAAGCGATTATTATGACTAGCGTACGATTTTTGGTAACCGTGGCGTATGAGTAACATACGAGAAGAATTGTTACGTGCATACAGCCAATGCTCTACTTCTTACCTCTTTCGGAATGTGCTTGATATTTGGGTCACGGGATCAATTCGTGTGTTGGTTATTATGTTCGACTCTTGGCGATCTTTATTAGTACTAGTATTTTACTCACACTCGATGTGTGTTCTCTAACATTTAAATATATAATATTATTTTATATTTTGAGTTATATGTAATTGATAATGTATAAAATATGAAATTATAATTTTAAAATTAATTGTGTATTATTTTTAAGTATTTAAAAAGAATAAAAATGATTTGTAATGATATAATCATGATCAATAAAAAGTTGAAGGGTAAAATGGTAATTATTCAATCTAAAATAAATTAAAAGTTAAAGGGTTAAATGATAATTTTATTTGTAAATTAAAAGTTAACCTGTAAAATAGTAATTTTGTTTTACAGATCAAATTAAATTGGCAATTGGCCGTTAAGAACCCTTTACCTTTATATATATATATATATATATATATAGTATAGATATTTACCGTTATCCAATATTATTTTATCAAGATCTTCTGCCTTTGATCTTGGAATTTAAATGCTTTAAGGAATCTTCATACAAGATGAAGTCTTATTGTCCTTCCAGTGAATGTGGGCTTGAATGGATCCGTTGTTTAGAAGTGGTACGTATGATATTATTATTCATCCCTTTTTGTTTTTCATTTATAGAATTTCTTCTGTTGTCATTGCCAAAGTCATTAACCTAAACAAGTATAAGTTGTTGCTATATTCAACATAACGTTTTATTCGCCATAGTAAGTAAATATAGCGTTACTTTTATTCAACACAACATTATATTTTCTGTAGCTAGAGAATAAACATGAAGAAAGTTTTATTCATTTTTCGTAGTAAAGCAAACAAAACGAGGCAAATATTATTATACCCTTACCTTAGCTCATCCTTGAGTAGGTACAAAGTGCAAACCAACATCATAATTTTCTCAGTCTGGATAAAAGTCGTATTCCTCGTATCTGATCATACAGTCCGCCAACACAACCTTCCCACCCACGGCTTGGAGGCACCTACGAGTCAACTCGGTACGACACGCTAGCATGCAATTGTAGCACTCGTACATTAAGATTGCTTCGCTGCAATTTCCGTATGCATAAATTACATCGTTTCCGTAAGTTACCGTCGTGTAGTCAAAGTAGTCTGGGTCCGCAGGAACGTTAAAAACCACCTCGTCTAGGATATCGGTAACGAGCTGCGCGAAGACCTCGTCTTCTCCCCACGTATTTGGGTTGCAGTCCTCCTCCACGACAGCTGTGTTTTGACATTTCGCTATGAAAACAATATTAGCAAACGCTAGAATTGCCAGAGCAAGCATGGCAGTACGTCGTGTCATCTCTCTCTCTCTCTGTGTGTGTTTGTTGATCTGATCTGATTTTGATTTGATTAAGGATGGATGATTTGTTATGATAATTTATAGGATTTGAAACCCTAGCTAGGTTTTTTGAAGTTATTCCTTTGTTTTAAAGGCGTTCATTCGACGTTGTTTTATGCGTGTTAGTTTACGGCTATTGCTTCGTTTCCAGGGAATTTGGTGGGCAGAAAATCAAAATGTTTGCTTAATAAATGATCATTTTCTTGTTTAGAGTCAGAATATGCTGCGCACAGTTTAATTAATAAATTTGAACCCAACTAAGAACCCATACAACAACAACTTCTATCAATAAACATAAACTATTTATTTATTTTTCTCATGAAAGCATGAAAATTGCTAATGATGCGGCTTGTGATAATACAGACAAGACATATACTGTGAAATTTCGTAGATAAATAAAGAAAACTTGAAATACCTACCCAGTCTGTTTGAAGGCAATTGTGTATATTTTATGGTAAATATATATAAACAAAATTCTTCTAATCTGGTGTTTTATGAAAGGAATTAAGGTAAATAGGTATAAATTATACAGAAAACGACGAACAAAGGCGCATATTGTAACTCCAGCCAACATGAAAATTTAAAATTTTTAATATAAATATTTTCTTCGGAGGCATGGCCAGATAACCATCCAAAGAGGACTTCCGAATGACAAAGGTAATCGGCCAAAAAAAAAAAAAAACATCGAAATGTTATATTTTGAGTGAGAAGATCTGTGATCAGTAGAGGGTAAAATCCGGGCCTGAGTAGCTTAATGGACTAAGAGATGAGACTAGACGCCACAAACGGCGCGATGGGTCCATTAGAATAGGTATTTTCCAACGATTACTCGGTGACAAGGATCGCCGTAAGACGCCAGAAGAATTTTTGTGAAACTTACCTTAAAAAAAAAAAGAAACTTCAAATATAAGCAATAACGGCTATAACTGAGAGCAATGAGACTTGATTAAAAATTTCAATGCATCAGTTAGATATTAGGGTTAAGTTGTTCTTTAAGTACATTGATTTCTTTTTTAGTGATAACTATTATTGAAGGTGGACATTGAATCATCCAGTTCGATCAAGAAGATTGTATTCAAGGACTCGAACTCAGCTCAACTATCAAGAATTGAATCTAATACAAGGCAAACTGAGGTCAGACGTTACAAGGTCAACATAGGTGTTTCGGGAAACTGCATTTAATTCGCTCTCAAAGGTTGGTTTTATTTTTGGGTAAATATAATAAATTGTATTAATCCCAACGTAATCTCACAGTATAGAGACACAACAGAACTCAATTGCATCATCCAACATTAAGCGAATCATAGATAGTAGATTGTTAGGTCCGTTTTTACATGCAACAATGAATTCGAGCATAGATCGATGAAAAATTACCTTGAATATTAATGCGTGGAAGCTTTTGGATAATTCTTAATCAATCTTCATTAATCATCAACATTCTCTTTACAATTAAGTCATTTCTCTCTCTACAATTAAACCCTAGTTAAGATAATGGTGAGAGAGATATTCTAGTGAGAGAAAGCTCATACTCAAGTTGTTTGTTAATCACACACACTCTACCTGTATATATCAAAACACATATGTGGTATATTTACAAGTAAGTCCCTAACTATACATATATTACAATTAAGTCCCTAGACAAAGATAACTATTTATTGAACACAATAAAATAGTCCTAACAATCTCCCCATTTGTGTTCAATCGTTGTTGAAGCTTTGGTTGTCTTTGTCTCTTGAATCTTCAGTCTTCATCATCAGTTGAAACACAACAGAATGATTTCTAACAATCCCCCCCTTTGATTAAGAGATATTTGTTGTTACGTACTTCACTTTCACTAACATTTTCTGTATCTTTTACATGTCAAACTTATATTCAAAACATATTTTGTACTTTAAGATGAAATTATAGATTTTATTTTAAATAATGATCTACCGAGTACTTTTCGAGGGTCTAATTTTTACAACGTCGTGCGGTGGGTGGTATTTTTCTACTATTCATAAGTCGAAATTTCATCGCATCGGTTTTAGGAATATCACGAATAGGCTAAAATCCTTTATTAATTCACTCATGTCTTCCTTTCGTTTCACGTTCATCCTCCTAGACTTGTTTATGATAGTACATTTATCGCTTTTGAGACTAACCATGCTATGAAACTTCGGCAGAGTGGGAGAGAGGGACGAGTCTCCCATCCCACTACCAAAGAGAAGATAGCAACAGTTAAACTGAATATGAACAAGATGTATGATTGGGTGAAGCATAAATTGGGCTTTTACGATGACATTGTAAATCAATTCATGAGATGTGTTTCCCATCTCCAATACTCTTTTGTACTTCACGGTGATTGCTTTGTCCGAATTATTCCTCATAGGGCATTACGCCAAGTCGATCAATTATCCCCATACTTATTTCTTTTCTGTGCCAAAGCTTTCAGTAGTCTGCTATAGGAAGCGGAAGACTCACGACTTCTCAGTGGAATTTCAGTTTGGTAGGGGGCTCCAAGAATATCCCTCCTTTATTCGGATGATATTCTGATATTCACGAAAGCTATAGTTGTCACGCCTCGACCCGCGTCGATGGCGCGACATCTGCCGCGTTTCTCAATAAACGCAAGGCTCGATGTTAAGTCAAAATCACGAAACGAATCACACGAAAGAAAATATAACGAAAACTCGATGAAATATAAATATTCGATGTCAAAAGAAGGTTTTACAAGGTACGAACTTTATCGACACATCGATCAACGAAGGAATAAATGTACAACCAAAACCTCCTTCCAAACGATATCCCCGCCAATGGATCCAATATAAAAAGATGATACAATACCAAAATGGAAGAAGACAGCATCGGAAAATGATGATCGAGGAATGGCAAACCTCCAGTCAAAAGAAATGTCAACAACCTAGAAAGAAATAAATATATACGGGGTGAGCAAATCACTAGCTCAGTGAGATGATAATACAGACACACCTTCCGTGCACAGAAGGCGTGTTCTCAACGATGATACCATAGCAAACCAAATATATCGACTACTTCACATTTACAAGATAAACAATATCCACCACTCGTACGAGGAAAATACGACAATAAAATAAATCATAAAACATATCAAGAACATCAAGAAAGTACACGTCATCACATAAACAATGCGTGTGTAGCCATATCCTCCTCGAACTAAACTCCCCGTCGAGAGTCAGACGAGTCCGTCACCGTACTCTAAACACAATGCTATGAACAATCGTATCAACTATACCGTGAAAAAACATATCAAATAAGTATGAAATGATGAATATCCCACACCGGTGACGTTGGCCGGAGATGAGATGTGAGACCGCCAATGGAGCGCATTTTTTTAATAGAACGCATACGTCCCATTAAATTTAAGCTTGATGAAGCCCCTTTTCGGGCAGAGCCAATGCAATGAATATGGCTACTTGAATCGATTTTGCAGCAGTTAATTTCCGACATCATTGGATGAAAGAAAAGATATCTAACTTACTTCTACCAACTATAGACGGCAAGCATGTGCCTTGTATTCCGATTAATTCCAATGGCGCCAGAATAGATTTGTTTCGTGTTGTCGTCCACGTCCGACGAAAAAGACGCCGACGACTTCAATAGGTTAACATTCTGCCCCGAAGTTCAGGCGTACTCATCCAATATCTTTTTTATTATTATCTTGTCATCTGCTATTATAACACACTGATGGCCCATCTCAAGATTTAATTTCAGCCTATTAATCTAAATTTTTCAGCCCAAGCCCAATATTTACAAGAAGCTTTTATTTCATTGTTATCTCATATTCTTTCTTCATTCCTAAGCTAACGTGAGTGAACAAGAAACAAAGCAAAACCTTCAAAGCTTGATTCCGCAAGTTCTTGGTCTGATCTGACCTTTAATAAGGTAACTCAGGTCCTAATAAAATCATCTTCTAATTCGTTTTCATGCTCATATTTTCCACAAAAAAAAAAGAAGCTGGTTGCGCAGTCGCTGTATTTTTCGAATTTGACCATGTTATACTGCTCCGAATCTTATAAAACTAATATCGTTTGAAAGGTAGCTTCTGGAGCTTTTCACAGACGCTTGAATCAGCTCGTTCCGACATCCCTATGATTTGTTATGAATTTGTGAACTTCCTGCTGTAAACTCTGCTTCTACTGCTTCTGTAATTATCTGTTTTAGCCCATTTATACTGTTCTAATGGTTTCGAAACTTGTCTCTATTGAAAGATAACTTTCTCAGCTTTTCATAGCCGCTGGAATCAAATAAATCCGATAATTATACGATTTTTGATGAATTTCTGAATTCCCTGCTGCAAACCAGGAATTTTTCTCCAAATCATATGTGTAGCCTCTGTATTATTAAGTTTTGCCCTATCTCTACTACTCCGATGTTTTCCAAATTTATTTCTGTGGAAAGCTGACTTCCTGAGCTGTTCACAGCCGTTGAAACTGGCTCGATCCTATATTTCTATGATTTTATATTAATTTTCGAAGTTGCTGCTGCAAAACAGGATTTTCTGTCATTTGTGGAATCGAATTTTAATGATGCTGAGAGATATTTCAGATCTGTTTTGATGATCTATAAGCAGTTTTGGGGCAGCGTATGATATCGGGTGATCGTTGTTTTTCTATAGTTTTAAAGGATGTCGTATCCTATCACTTGTTCGTCGAATGTTGAAGTTAAATTGTGATCTCCTGTTTTAGGCGAAGGAGCATCGAATAAGGACACGAGGGCAGCTTCAGACGTTGGAGAAAGCTATGCCATTACGTTGTGAGTTGATAGTACGGGGACACCTTCCCTTCGCGGGATGTGTGAACCTCGCGATGGGTTATTTTATTTCGTTTTTCACAAGATTATGTGATATTGTTGGATTATGCATTAGTGGGCCTCGCCGGCTATAGGATGTACATATTCGCTATGCTGATGAGAACTTGGGCGTTTATGTTGCTTCGTGAATGGTGCTAATAAGTATTTGAAACGTCTATGAGCTTTGGTGAATTACGTTCATGATTTCAGGGATATGTGACGTGACGGCATGTCACTATTCCACGTTGTTGATTTGATTTGTAGAGTTATGGTTGTGATGCTGTTGATTTGTTGATGTTGCATATACTCGTTTCCGAGTTATAAGTAGCCCGAATGGCCACGTTCGGGTGAGTGAGAGTGGCATATCGAGTAAGTAGCCCGTGGCTTGGCAAACCCGGGTGAGTGAGGCCCAACGCGTTCACCTGTCCTTTTGCCATGTATTGATTATCATTGGAGGGTGATCGTTGGGGAGGGAACAAAGTCGATTGTGAGACTTTGCTGATGATATGATTATCTTCTGCCTCGTTAACCGAGCGGCGACGATTAAACTTCATACAGTTCTCGAGGATTACAGGAAGGGTAGCAGATAAACCTGGATAAGTCATCCGCCACCTTTTCGCCGTATGTGGGTAGCCGTGAACGAGAAGACTGTTACGGCGTCATCAGTTTATCAAGAACAGCTCGTCACCACCTTTATTTGGGTTTACCATCCATTATCGGCCGAAATAAGAAATAAATCTTCTCATAAATCACCGATCGTGTCTGGAGCAAAGTGAAAAGGATGGTCCGAAAAGTTTTGTTATCTCAAGCGGGACGAGAAACTCTTAGAAAGTCGGTAATTCAAGCTATCCTACAAATGCTATGAGTTGTTTCCTATTGCCGTTACAGGTCATTGACGAGATCCAGCGAAGAATGGTGAGATTTTGGTGGAGCTCGTCGGAGAAGTACAAGCTACACATTGGCTAGCTAGAATGGCGTTAGCAACAAAAGGAGGAAGGCGGACTTGAAGCTCTTCGACTTAGCCCTACTCGCGAAACAAGCTTGGCGTTTAATGGTCCGGCAGGATACCTTGCTTGGACAAGTTCTCAAGGCGAAATATTTCTCATACGTATCTTTGCTGGGGAGAAAACCGTGGCTACCCCGTCCGAGGCTTTCCAAATTATCTCCCCTTGCCGGACAGAATTCAGCGTACGTCTGAATGGAACATGTTTGTTGTGGGATGTATATCTTTTATTAAGTCGTTATTTGCACCCGTCGACTTTGAGCTAATATTAAGCATCCCGTTGAGATCAAGTCTAGCCCCAGATAAATTGGTTTGGAATTTCTCAAAGGATGAAAAGTTCGCAGTCATGTCCGAGTATTATCATCTTGCACGGAGTTTGGATACATTCACAGCAGCTAGCACAAGCTCGCCACAGTTTGTTCGTGTGGCGTTTGGGTCGTAACGCATTAGCTACGACTTCTAACCGATTCCGACGAGGATGTCTACCCGACCCAACTTGGCCGACATTGTGGCGCGGACTGCGAAGATATCTACTATATAGACTTCCCGATGTCATGTGCTATCTGGGGCTCGACTGGTTTAATTGACAAACCCCGCCGTTTCTGGTTGATCTCAGCCGGCCGGAGGTCATTGAAGCTCTTGCTGCCTACAGACCCGTGATCCTCGCGAAAGAGCGGAATTAGCCGTGCGTGTCATCATCAACGAAGGAGATTGACAGACGATAATCCATAAGCTGGCTGGTAAAGAAGAATATTGACTCATCTGCAGTGGGAGCCATTCTTCAGGACTGCATCTGCCTGTAGTTTCTTTACTTCTATTAGTTTCTCCTTTGTGAAGCGTCATTGTAACGAAGCAGCCCGCTGATTGGCCAAATCGTTAGGCCAAAATAATCAAGGTCGTTCTCTGCCGATGCAAGCCTTAGCGAATATTTTATGTTATGACATTGCTTTATTAATTTTAAAGGTAGTTATTTATCAAAATAATAATTATAATAATAATTGTGGTAAAAAAAATAATACTAGTTGATATTGAATATTTTATTAATTTTGTAATATTGTCCAAAAAATTTAGTATTTTGTTATTAGTTTTTTAAAGGGATAAAACCCACAATGGTACTCAATGTATATCATATAGACCAATTTAGTCTCTGATGTTTCGCTTGATCCAATTTAGTCCCCGATGTTGTCGATTTTAAACGAATTTGGTCCTTCCATCATGATTAACGTCAATTTTAACGGGAATTTCGCACGTGACCCACACTAAATCATGTCTGCATCGAATTTTTTAATATTTACAGGATTTTGGGGTTTCGTACTGTTTTCTTCTACTTTCAATGAAGTTCGACAAAGCATACTATTTAGAGCTCATATTTGAAATTTGGCGGAAAATTTTTTAGTTTCGTGCCCTAATTTTAGTAATCATTTCAATTTTATCGATCCACACATGATTTATTGTGAGAAACGTGTGTGATCTCCGTTAAAATTGACGTTTATCGTGACGGAAGAATCAAATTGGTCCAAAATCGACAACATCGAAAACTAAATTGATTCATCCAAAGCATCGATAACTAAATTGATTCATATGGTAACCATTAAGGACAATTTTTTGTTTATCCCATTTTTTATAATAACACTATTTGTGTTATTCTCTCATATATTACACACTCCCTCCGTGCGGGTCTTTTAAAAAAATAGCGCTTGATCAAGTCAATTTTAAAAAATAGCACTCTTAACTTTTTTTTTTGTCAATAGCACTCTTTTTAATTAACACTCAATCATCTTCTTCTAATCCCTTAATATTATTAAAAAAAGAAAAATAAAAAGACAACGCATGAATTAAAGCTGCACGATCATTTTCCAGCAGAAAGCATTCGTTCCACCAAGCAAGCTCACCTAATTTTCTTCTTCTTCATCGTCCTTAAGAAAAAGGACCTACATTTTCTTCTTCTGCTGCAAGTCAGTCGACCCGACCTCATATCAGCTTCTTCACAGTCGAAAGAACACTTGAAAGTCCTCATTGAAAGATTTTCGAACCTCAAACTCTTCACTGTAAGTATTTTCCTGGTTGGATTTTGAATATAACCCTCGAAATTTGTAATTTTCTGTCCTAAACCCTGTTCCAAACTAAATGGGGTCTCAAAGCTTCGAAATTCCGGTTGGAAGGACGAACATGTTCAATGTTCGTTTTTTAAAACGTCCAGTTGATCAGGGGACCCCTGCTTGAAAGCAGGCGCCCCGCGCGTTAGATCATGTGACCCGCACATAAAAGCAGGGTCCCCGCGCGTTATATCAGGCGTCCCGCGCGTCTGATCATGGGACAAGCACATAAAAGCAGGGTCCCCGCACGTAAATTCATGGGACCCGCGCATTAGTGCAGGGGTCCCGACGGTTCCCGCTCATTAGATCATGGGACCCACACATATATGCAAGGTTCCTGCGCGTAAAAACAGGGGACCCGCGCAGAATCGCTTAGTATTGATAGGTCCCATGCCCATACGCGCGCTGGTCCTAAACCCTAATTTTATTTTTTCAAATGTTATATTGAACTTTACTTCTTTTATAGGTCATAATCATGACGATCACGAGCATTTTTTTTCAAGTCGATGGTCAGTGGATAATTTGCGAGGACAATACGTCGAAGTGGGTTCCCGATCCAAGTTGCCGGTGGCAATCAATCTTGGTCGACGACGGTTCATGCACATTGGAGGATCTCACTGACGAGATTTTGAAGGCATTGTCGTTACGCAACGACAATACCAAACTTACGATAAGCTACATGCCTTGCATAGACTACAATTTTGTGCGATCCATCTACATCGAGAACGATTACGGCGTACGTGCGTACCTTGGTTTTGGTTGTCCACGGTCAAGACCACCTCTTCACGTGCAACTTGAGTTATCCGTCAGTGCTGCACCGCACATCAACCTCATGATAATGATTTATCGAGTTTCGACGTCAGCCTTATAGCGCAGTGCGACGCAAACGCAGAAATCCAACCATTTGAGGGTTTTTGCAGCACGCAGAAATCCAATATTCCTTACCAACGTAATGAAACCACTGGCTTTGAAGGCGATTACTCCGGAATGGGCGGCGACGAAGATGATAATGAAAACGAGCAAGTCGGTGGAGAAGACGATAATGAAGACGAGCAAGTCGGACAACCCGAGGAGCAAGGTGCTTCAGATGATGATGATGACGATGTTGATGTCGAGGAGCATGACGCTGTAGATGTGGCCGAATATGGTACCTATTCGTTTACGGATGGTTCAAGCCTATATGTTGGACAAGAATTTCGTAGCAAGAAAGAATTCGAGGACGAAATCACTAAAATCGCAATCGCTGCGTGTTTCGAATTCCAACTGGATAGGTCAAACAAAACCCTATACGTAGTGAAATGTGCCAACGAGAAATGCGAATGGCGAGTACGAGCTGCTCAGGACAAGAACTCCCCCCTTTTCTCAATCCGAAAGTACTGCAACACGCACACATGCGGTGTGTCTCATCGACGCCGTAGACATCGACAGGGGAGTTCATCGCTCGTATCGAGCGCATTGTTGGAAAATTTCAGGGCTCCTAAAGACTTTCCTGCACCCAGTTCAATACAGTCGATGATGCAGAACATGGGAGTAGAAGTTTCATACTACAAGGCTTGGAAAGGGAAGAAAATTGCGACTGATGAAATAGTCGGTAACAGGGACGATTGCTACGGTTTACTGCCGGCGTACTTAGATGCGGTGAGGCAAGCCAACGAGGGCAGTATCACCGATTGGGAGATGGACGAAGACAATCGGTTCAAGTACATGTTCTTGGCATACGGCGCATGCGTCAGAGGCTTTGCGTACATGAGGAAAGTCGTTCTATCGACGCAACTTTTTTGAAGGGGAAGTATAAATGGGTCATGATGATTGCCACGGCACAAGATGGCGATTACCATCAATATCCTGTTGCATGGGGTCTTACCGACACGGAGGGAACCGAGTCATGGACGTGGTTTCTCACGAGATTGCGACGTTTTATTGCGGACAGTGATGATCTCGTAATAATTTCTGATCGAAACAATGGTATAAAGAATGCCGTTCCGGCCGTTTTTCCGCACGCGTTTCACGGTTTCTGTGCGTGGCACATTCAACAAAACGTGAAGACGAAAATGAAGAAGAAAGGTGCTTGCCCGATTTTTTTGCGTGTAGCGACTGCCTACATAAAGAGCGAGTCCGACCGTTATTTTCAGCAGCTTGAAGACAAATACAAGGAAGTGGGAGCCTATCTTAACGATGTTCCAAAGGCTACGTGGACAAAGGCATATTGCCCTAGATCAAGATACAACATAATGACGACCAATGGATCCGAGTCTATAAATGCGGCTCTACGTAAAGATAGAGAACTTCCAATTATTGGATTGTTGGACTCGGTTCATCGACTAACATCATCATGGTTCAGTAAGCATCGGCGAACTGCGGAAGCTTCAATCGCTGCGAATGTGACTAGGTTTACACCGAAGGTGGAGTCGATCATACAAGAGAATTTCGGCGAGTCGCAAAAATTTCATGTGTCGGAAGTCGGGCATCTAAGATATAACGGGTACGGGCATCATGTGAACCACGGGGTCGATCTAGAAACGCGCAGATGCACTTGCATGATGTTTGACATCGATCGTATCCCATGTCCACACGCGATTGCAGCTTGTGGTTACGCCCAAGTCCCGGTGTATTCATTAGTGCAAGATTATTACACCTTGGAGGTCTGGAAGTTAGCTTACGAAGGGACCATATGGCCGGTAACGGATCGCATTGAAAGTAGTATTCACATGTTGCCACCTCTTGTTCGTTCACAACGTGGAAGAGCACGGAAAAACAGGTTGCCTTCGGTGGGGGAATTTGGTAGGAGGTAACGTCCTTGTATTTGCGCATATTTGTTTAGTAACACGGGACCCGCACGTTTAGTAACACGGGACCCGCACGTGAAAACAGGAGACCCGCACATTTGATCACGGTACCGCGCTGATAACATGTGCGCTTATGGACGGGTCCTCTGCCAACTTAGGGTTGGTCACGTTCGCTTATTGAGTCGTACCAATAATTGAACAATTATTGGTCAAAAGTGTTTTCTCATTCACATGTCAGAACAGCGTGCCTATACAGTCTGTACAGCACAGATGACTTGACAGTTGATGAATTTCGTTAATAAAAGGATGAGAAAATAATAATATTATTAAAATTCTTAAAAAGTTATTAATTAATAAAATAATAATTACTCGATTAAAAATTTTTAAAAATTATCTGTAACATTAACAATACCTAAGGCTTCGACGTAAAAAAAAAAATAATCCAACATGTATTTCGAGTTGACCAATCTCACAGGTGAAGATAGAAAAAGAGCACTCCCAAAAACATACCTTGTGTTGGTGAATTTTGTAGGATTTAACAATCTTATAAATTGATTGTTATTATTGTGATTTGATCCAATTTTTTGATTTTGTGCTATTTTATGATGACTTAATATTGTAGTAGAGGATAAACAATGTATACAAACGCACAATTATGGCTTAATTCCATGAATTAACAAATCTAAAATCGCACATGAACACAGAGGACCCGCACGTTATGGGCAGGGTTCCCACACGTAAAAACAGGGAACCCGCGCATATTTGCTTGGTCCTCGCGCTGAGATGTTCGGGTCCCGATTGGTCCCGTGGAACTTATGCGTGGGTCCCCAGCGATATCAGGCATGGTCCCGCACATATACACATGGGATCCGCGCGTTATGAGCAGGGTTCCCGCACTTAAATTCAGGGGACCCGACCGTTAACGTGCGTGGCACATCCAGGGGACCAAGGATGCGCCGCACTAACATTCAGCCAAGACTCAATTATGGTCCAATTATTGTTGTTTTAATTTTTCTGTGGATATGATAAGTGTCAGACTGTCATGTCAAATCACACATCACGTTTCATACTGAAAATTCATATCCAATCACAGAAAATTCATATTCAACAAAGAAAATTAATATTCAACACAGAAAATTCAACACAGAAAATTAATATTCAACACAGAAAATTCAACACAGAAAATTAATATTCAAAAAATTTATATTCAACACTAAAAATACAAACAACACTAAAAACTGTCCCAATCGTTCTTGAAAATAGAAATGGAGAGGTATTTTTGAAAATCCGCCATCTGATTTTGTGTCAGGCGGGAGACGTTGTCCTTCGGCACCATAAGCGATATCGCCGCCCGCAACATTGCGACGCCGTGGTCTCCACTGAAAATCGGATCCAACATTATACGCATTTTTTATCACGAAAATACGACCGACAAATAAAACGCAACATTCATGAAAACTTACGGGTGCCCTTGTCTTCTGAAGTCGCGACACCACCCAGCTGGCCAGCTCTTGCCCTTGTACACGCGATTTGTTAGCTTCAGCTGCTTGAAAATCGCCGGCACCACGATCGACAGACTATTGAACTCACGCTCGATGTAGCGCATGTCCCCGTCATAAGCTGGATCGGAGTCGTAAATCGTGAACGTCCGTTTTGCGGTATCAATCACCAACAGCACCCAATGGCTTTGCGTACGAACCGGGATGGCGATGTGGGACGCTATGTCCCACGGCGTGCTCATCTAAAATTCATCTTCTCCCTTAGCGTACTTGAGCCATTTCTTGAGCCCTTTCGGGTGCGCCGTCCCTTTGATACTTACCCCTTCCTCATCGACTCGGGTCTTAAAGCTGTGGGGCATGTACGCCACTGTCCTCGTGCACGCCTTGCTATTTCGGGTGCGCCGTCCCTTTGATACTTACCCCTTCCTCATCGACTCGGGTGTTAAAGCTGTGGGGCATGTACGCCACTGTCCTCGTGCACGCCTTGCTATTTTTCTGCATTGCGAGGATCCCAAAGATGGATTCATCGACGTGCTGCAATAAAATATAGACCATTATTGAAACTATTCAAGTAAGCGCAAACGCATTTGGTAAATTCATACGTACCATGTCATCGAGCGGCATACCCCCAGTCGCAAGGTTTAGGAGCCACCGAGGGTCGTGTGTTTGTAGTCGGCCCTCGATTTGCGTACCGTGCACCGAAATCAGTGCTAACAACTGCGCTTCGACAGTGGGTCAAAATTTGGCTATATTCACTTGGATATGCCGCTCGAACAACGAAAGCTTTGGAGGGCGGACTGCACTCGTCGGTGGGAAATCTGTGAACGGAGACAGCTGGTACTTCGATGGCTTCTTCGGCCGCTCAGGGGTATTCTCCTTCATGACGCCTTTTCCTTTGTCGACCGCTCGGTCAGAAATCGAAGCCTCGGCGTGCGCCTCGACCTGAGCCTCGACCTCCTGAGCCTCAACATCGTACCTGCCCCTCCACGACGATGGGTCCACCTCTTCCGTTCTCTCTGCCTCTTCGCCGGTCCATTCCGGTTGGACAAAATCGGCCCAACGGGGATGCTTCCATTCGGACGGACTGTGACCGTCTCATGCGTCCTGACTCGGACCCTCGTACGATCCCATGGCGTTGGTCCATCTCTCATCGTAATCTATACAAGTAATTTCGAAAATAAGTATATAATATTTTTTCCACACTAAGTATAAAAATTTACCATGAGGCGATTCGGCATGTGTAGTGTGCCATCCACCACCAAACCCGCTCGGATCGTCATCTACATCGTAAATAGTAAACTGATAAGTAATCTACACAACTAATTAAAAAAATAATTATAAAAAACTTACAATGAGGCGGCTCAGCAGGCGGAGTGCGCGATCCACCAAAAAATCTACTCATCAGGTCGATCCGTAGATCCTGAAACGAGTTCCACAACCCTCTGATGCTTTCGCCCCACGATTGCATGAGGCTCCAACAACTGTCGTTCGTCTCCCACCGTCGAGCCTCTTCGTTTCGGAACTGCGAGAGGGCGGTACCAAGTTCGTCGAATCGCCCAAACACGTCCGTGAAGTTTTGGTCCACACGACTCGAAAATTCCTCGAAGCGTGCCTCCGAAGCGAAACCATAACCACGTGATGGTCCCGTCGGTGGAGGTTCGGGGATCTGGGGGATGACCTGTGCATCGAAATTCTGTTGTCTCGTTGCGATCTCCTTCCGCCCCACGACGGGAACAACTAACATCCACTCCCTGGTGGAGTAGGCCCGTCACACGGTCGAATAGTTAGTGCACCGCCCCAACGTCAAAGACGCTGTCCCGAAAGTACTCCGCCTCCAACTCGTCCGCTGACGGCACTAACAACCCTCGTACAGGGGACCCGTGGGCGGCAGCTACGACCGCCTCCAGCTTCGGACATCCCTTGCGACTCCAATCCTCGATGTTTACACTATGAACCAATTTAGTCCCCGATGTTTCGCATGAACCAATTTAGTCCCCGATATTGTCGATTTTGTACCAATTTGGTTCTTCCATCATGATGAACGTAAATTTTAGCGGGAATTTCGCACGCGCCCCACACTAATTCACGTTTAGATCGATAAAATTGAATTGATTACTGAAATTAGGGCATGAAACTAAAAATTTATTATCCAAAATTCGAATATGAGCTGCACATAAGGGTGCATAACTTGGAGACGTGCCAAAATTCGGCGAGCTTCATTGACAGTAGAAGAAAACAGTACAAACCTCTCAAATCTTACAAATATTCCAAAATTCGATCCATACATGATTTAGTGTGGAGCATGTGCGAAATTCTCGCTAAAATTGACGTTAATCATGACGGAATGACCAAATTGGTTCAAAATCGACAACATCGGGGACTAAATTGGTTCAGGCGAAATATCAGGGACTAAATTGGTCCATTGGGTAAACACTGGGGATCATTTTGGGTTTTATCACTTACTGAAATATATTTTATTTTGAAAGATGTCGTTATGTCCGATGTTTGATCTTTTGGTTATGATTACTATTATGACGACACTATCTTGATATGGATATCATTTTTTATAAGAACTTTTACAAAAGGAGATATAAAAGAAGATTAATTATAATTTTTTTTAATATTCTGTAATGTCTTAATTATTATAAAATATTTTGTATTTTATTATAGTAATATGTCGAATTTGGCGAACCTTGAGTTTGTTGCACTCAATATCACTGGCAAAAATTATTTACCTTGGACACTAGTGCCGAAATTCATTTGAAAGCAAACGATTTAGGTGGCATCATTGATCCCACGAATACAACAACTAAACAAGACAAGGCGAAAGCCATGATTTTTCTTCGCCAACACATACACAAAAATCTGAAAGTTGAATACTTAATAGAAAAGAATCCAGCTGAGTTGTGGAAAAATCTGAAAGAACGATATAGCTAGAGCTGAAAATTGGGCCGCCGGCCCAAAAAAGCAGACTGCCTAAAAATTACGGGCCGGGCCAGGCTGATGCTCTAGAGGGCCTGTGAATCCTAGGCCCTAGCCCGTGAAGATATGGGCCGGGGCAGCCTGGCCCGATCCCATCGGGCCTAAGTTTTTTAAATTTTTTAAAATTTAATTTTTAAAAATTACTTAATTATTCATTATTTATCATAATTTATACCTAATTATTATATACAATAATACAAATACTTAATTTCGAAAAAAAATATATTTATATAACATAAAATATATTTTTTAATTATAAAATTGAATATTATAAAATATTTATATATAAATAAAATTTAAAATATAAAAAAAGGGCGGGCCTTATTTGGCCCGCGGATCACTGGGCTTTTTTTGCCCCGCAGCCCGCTTGCCCGCCGGGCCTGTTGGGCTGGTCCAAGAGGCCCGCTGGGCTGAAAATTTTTAGGCTCAAGCCCGCTTTTTTTTTCGGGCCGGCCCACTGGCTCATGCCCAAACTTTCAGCTGTAGATATAGCCACTTGACAATTGTTATTCTCCCCAATGCAAAGTACGAATGACTGAATTTACGATTGCAGGATTTTACATCGGTAAGCAAATATAATTCTGTTGTTTATAGAATTACTTCCACGTTGAATTATGTGGAGAGACAATTACTGATAACGATATGCTGGAAAAAATATTCACCATATTTCATCCACTGAATATGGTATTACAACATGAATATTGGGAGAGAAAATTTAAAAAGTATTCAGATCTAATTTCTTGCTTACTTTTGGCTGAGCAAAATAATGAATTGCTGGTGAAAATCACGAATCTCGAACGACTAGTTCTACTGAACTCCCTAAAGCGAATGCAGTCAAAGATAATGATGATCCAGGAATTCATCCAACATATTAACTGATTATAACTCGAGAGTTAGATTAGATCAAGATTACCTTGTAGATTAAACGCGTGGAAGCTTTGTGGATTAAATCTCAATCAATCCAAGTTTCTCTCAACAATTAAGCTTCTTTCTCTCTCTACAATTAACTCTGGCTATGGTAATGATGAGAGAGAAATCTAATCTAGTGAGAGAAATAATTACTTAAGTGTTGTGTTAATCACACACACTCTACCTATATATACTAAAACACATCTTTGATATATTTACACTCTATTCCCTAACTTTACATATATTACAATTAAGTCCCTAGACAAATATAACTTGATTATTGAACACTAGAAAATATTCCAAACAATCTCCCCCTTAGTATTCAATCATCGTTGAAGCGCCGGTTGTCTTTGTCTTTAACAATCTTCAGTCTTTATCATCAGTTGAACACAACAGAATGATTCCTAATAATCTCCCCCTTTGTGTTCAATTTTATATTTAACACGATCTTCATTGCTTCTTGAAGAAATAGCTCAGGGCTTCTAGAGAATCTTCAGTCTTCCCCTATTAACAATCATCCTCTTTTTCTTCGTGCAACTTGAATAGTAATCACCTTCTTGTATTTATCGTAGTAGCTCGAATCTTCAGCATTGACTTGTCATTCTTGCTCAAACCATGGAGAGGAGGTCTTGGTTGTTGTGGTTCAACACATGCTTTGTAAGCTTTTTCTCGTGCTTGGCCACCTTGATATGCATCTCCTCCTCATGGCGATTCATTCGTATCGTCATGTTGTCTGATCAAGGTGAACCAGAATGGTCGCGGAACGTGTTGTTGAATTCTGGATGAAGTACCTGAAAATGGGACCGACGACCGATCATTGTGAGACATCCATTGATTTCACTCTTGGTCGTTGACGCAAAGTCACACAGACTTGCATTTGAAGGGACTACGGGGCCACATAGGCTTCCCGTTGACATCACTCTAAAGTCATGCTCTTGAGGATGGCCTGATATCGTTGTTGTGATTGATGTTGCAACGGAATGACTTCCTTCTGATTATCGAAACACAACTTTCATAGATGCGTTCTACAGAAGTTCTGCTTAGGTCACTTAGACCTGCAATATGTGTTTAAAATAATGTATGTGTCCTACAAAATATAAAAACATTTAGGCGACAAGGACACATTAGACATTTATGTGTTCAATATCTCCCGCTTCCAAATGAAACGGTGATAGCATTATGCGGTTCCCCGTGAGATATTGAAACATCTGTCTTTAGGGAGACAAATGAGTAGCTAGGAAAGATTGTGCATGCGCCTTTGGACTATATGAGGCGTCTTCTACCCGAGATCTGAACAAATCAGTCATGTACCTATAATGGTTATGGTCCAGTTAGTTTGTGGTTGAGTTGTGAAGATGTCATTGTGATTTACTTAATACCCTCACATACACTCGGAGTTTGTTCCTGGGTTATGATCCGTTGGGTCTACTGAACCTTTGGAACATGTATGTGAACAACTGTTTTGTGCCCATGCGATTTATGGGTTTAGGTAGCAGTCCCCTTCAAAGCATGAAGTTTGTCTTCAAGGCATTCGTCTCTTAAGCTTTATTTAGCGCTTTTTTTAGTAACACTCCCCCTAAATAGTTGCGCTATTTCTAATATGATGCACTTGCTCCCCCAAAACATATATACTATTGTAAGAAGTTTCGCATATTACTAAAATATCAAGCGCCTTTTGTGATAATGCAGGAGCAGTTTTACATCCAACGATTAACCCGAGGATAGATAGAACGAGAATTACCTTGATAATCAATCGTGCGAAGCTTAGAGGTAGATTTCTCATTCAATCTTCAGTTAATCATCAAAATTCTCTCTACAATTAGTCTCTTTATATCTCTCTACAACTGTTCTCTTTTTCTCTCTCTACAATTAAACCTTAATAGACGAATTTCCATAGAACCATATCTTTACTGATCCGGAGCTAGGGGTAGTATATCTCAACTTCGAAGGAAAGAAACAAATACTCGTTCTGTCTCAGATTGCAAAATTCTGTGACGAAACTCTGAAGATTATCCTTTGAAATCTAACAGATTTCCTGCAATCCATAGACAATGCCATAGCTTTCTGAAAATATTGATCCTGAAGATCGATTTCTGACAGAAAGAGTCATCAAAGCCATAATGGAAAGGATTGACCTAAGGAACAACATTAGGCTGTATGAAGTGGCTCTGGGATTTCGAAAGTCCTTATTTACTCGACAAAGATAATCAATGCTGAATCGAAGATTGAACAGAAAGGAAAAGATTGTTAGATCTATTTTATTGTGTTCAACAATTATAGATATTTTTGTTATGTAAAACATATTAGAAAGTTGTGGACCAATCTGTAATTTCGAGAAAGTCTATGACTTAGTGTAGTTTGGTATATATACATATGTAAAACCCTGGAGATACATAGATTACGAAAAACATAGAGAGATAATTAATGTGTTTTGGTTAAGCTTCTTGAGATAAACAAGTATTACGGCCAAGTTCTAATCCGCTGCCAACAATTTGCTCGGTAATTCTTTTGATTCTCAATCTGGGATCATAAAGGTGGAGAATTCTTTTCCGATGCATCAAAATCATTCCTTGAATCAATTTTAATCCTTTATTCCGTAAGTTCATTTTAAAGTTTTGTTTGTAGGTTATTTTATATAATTTTTGTTAGTTATATATCTTTTCATTTTGATTATCGTCTTTGTAATAAAGCTTTGTATCCTAAATGCTTAATTTGTCCAATGTTTTATTGATTGCAAGCATACACACTCTGGTGGAGCTCAAACTATCAAAGTAAGTGTTGAGTTTAGTAAAATTATTGTAAGATTTATAATTTACAGTCAATTCTTAAGTGTTGAAAAATACAGTTGGAAATTCATTGGAGATTTTATTAGAACGCGGCATTAGAAAAACAAAAATTAGACATGTGGCATTTCTCCAAAATAGTGTTTTAAATCATTCTCAAATATATATATGTATTATATATATATAGTATTATGAAATAATATTAATGTGGATGTTTTAAATAATAATATTAGTTAAATGATTGATTATTTGGAAGTATTATATTAAATGTTGATGAGATGATAAGATGATAAGATGATGTGTTTAATTGAAAAGTTTGTATTTTAGTGTGAGGTGTATAATTGTAATTAATGTGATTAGTTGTAATAGTGAATTATTAGTAGTATAAATAGGTGATTAGAGTTCATTGTAAAACACACCAAGTATTGAAATACTTAATCTCTCTCTAATCTCTCTCTCTTTATTATTATAAGCTATATTATCATTATAATCTTAATATAAGTATAATTATAATAAAATAATCTTAATATAATATTAATCACAATTAATATTTTTATAACACGTTATCAGCACGACCGCTCTCCGTCGTCAAGATCAACCTCCGTCGAAGATCTCGTACGAGTTTAGTCGAGGTACGGTAATTTAATATTTAATTTATACTAATCATATATTAATTGTGATTAATTTAAAAATATATATTATAAAAGTATATTTTAAAAGTTTTATAACTAAACGCCAATACCCGAGTGGTTTCGCGGAATATCGTTCACTATAAGTGACGAGAGGTCCAGATTTCCATACCCCGTGGTGGTGTGTGGAATTTTTATTTACGATTTATTTTTTTTATATATTCACGTACACAACACTAAAAGCCCACGAGGTCTTGTGGTTATCCCCACCTCAGTAGCGGCATATTATTAATTTATTTATTGAGCAATTTTGAAGTTATTATTGGATCGAACAGATTTTGGACAATGGACAAATTTTATTACCACAATCTTACCCGAGCTTGGATAATAATTATGAAATAATAAAGAACGCATTTTATGAAACTATCATATATTTTATCATTGATTTATATGTTATCTGATTATTATGTTCTTATTCATCTTATAGAATCATGTCGTTTTATACAAAGATGGATCTTCTGTTGCTTACTTTATTTACGGTGATCTTACGGCTATGTGGATAATGTTTTTACCAATGTTTTTAAAATATAATTATTAATTATAATTTTTCTTTAATATTATAATTACTGAAATATATTTTATTTTGAAGGATGACGCTTTGTCCGATGTTTGATCTATTACTTATGATTATTATTACGGCGACAGTTATTTGGATGTGGATATCGTTTTTCATTAGAACTTTTACAAAAGAAGATATAAAAGAAGATTAATTATAATTTTTCCTTTTAATATTTTAATGATGATTTTATTTTTATGATATCAATATATTGAATTTGGCAAACTTTGATTTATCACTCTCGATTTTATACTTGCTAGTGATTTACGCAATTACTTCGGTATATTATAAAGCATTCACCACGTTCAGTCCATCGGATATAATACGAATAAATATCGTGAGAAAATGATCAGAAAATATTATGATGGATGAATGAAAAACATAAGTCCGACTAAATGATTATGTTGCATTCCCTGAAGTGAATGTATGCGCAAACAATAAAAGTGGTCGTGAACATTATATTTACCGTGGTTATTATTAATATTTCCCCCGAAGTGGAAACTAGTATATGATTGAGAAAGATGTATTGAGCAATATAAAGATTATTATATATTATCGTTGGTTATTATTCGCACCCAAAGATCCCGTTGATCTTTATAAAGAGCAATTAAAAGTGAAGTGTCGATGAAATTAAATTTTGCTCAAGATTACGATATTTCAGAAAATTGGTGCTAGATCCTATGCTCATTTGAATATTTTGGTTTTTGTTAAAGATCCAAATAAAGAAAACTGAAGTGTCGTTATAAATTTTATTTAAGCATTATTTATTTATTATTTTATCTTTATATATATAATTTTATTTTGACGCTTATTTATTTAATAATTCTAGTTATTATATATTATCAATTCAATGGATACAAGCATGTGCAATGGGGAGTTATGTCTTGCAGATTGTGCAACGACTAATACGATTCTAAGAAATAAGAAATATTTCTCCCATCTTGAAATGAAAGAAACAAGTGTTATCACTATATCGGGTAGCACAAATATAATTGAGGGCTCCGGAAGAGCCAATATTATACTGCCCAGAGGGACAAGGCTAATAATTGATAATGCCTTATATTCTCCTAAGTCTCAAAGAAATTTATTGAGCTTTAAAGCTATTCGACATAATGGATATCACATTGAGACTGCAGAAAAGAGAAATATTGAATATTTGCACATTACAAAAGTGGTTTCGAATGATAAACGAGTTGTTGAAATATTACATTCATTTGACTCTGGATTGTATTATACGTATGTTAAAACAATTGAATCGCATGCTATCGTAAACCAGAAGTTTACTAATGATAATACATTTGTTGTTTGGCATGACCGGTTGGGCCATCCCGGTTCAATTATGATGCGGAGAATAATTCAAAATTCACGTGGACATTTAATGAAGAACCAGAAGATTCTTCAATCTAATGAATTATCATGTGCTGCTTGCTCTAAAGGGAAGTTGATTATTCGTCCATCACCAGTAAAAATAAAGAATGAATCCATAAGATTTTTGGAGCGTATACAAGGTGATATTTGTGGACCGATACATCCATCGTGTGGACCATTTAGATATTTCATGGTATTGATTGATGCATCAACTAGATGGTCTCATGTGTGTTTGTTATCAACACGGAATGTAGCTTTTGCGAGATTGCTTGCTCAGTTGATTCGATTAAGAGCACATTTTCGGACTTTCCAATAAAGAAAATACGCCTTGATAATGCTGGTGAATTTACTTCCAAGGCATTTAATGAATATTGCATGTCTATTGGAATTGATGTTGAGCACCCCGTGCCACATGTACATACGCAAAACGGTCTTGCAGAATCGTTGATTAAAAGGCTGCAATTAATTGCAAGACCATTATTAATGAAGTCGAAACTTCATTCATCTTGTTGGGGACATGCTATATTACATGCAGCGGCACTAATCCGCATCAGGCCAACAAGTTATAACGATATCTCCCCGATACAAATGGTTTATGGTCAGGAACCAAATATTTCCCATCTGAGAATTTTTGGATGTGCGGTATATGTTCCAATTGCTCCACCACAACGCACTAAGATGGGACCTCAAAGGAGGTTGGGAATATATGTCGGATTTGAATCTCCATCGATATAAAATATTTAGAACCTCTAACTGGAGATTTATTTACGGCTAGATTTGCCGATTGTCATTTCGATGAATCGAATTTTCCGACATTAGGGGGAGAAAAGAAACAGCTGGAAATGAGTATTAGTTGGAATGAATTATCGCTAAATCATTATGATCCTCGAACGAAAGAATGTGAACTAGAAGTTCAAAAGATAATTCATTTATAAGGATTAGCTAATCAACTGCCAGATAGCTTTACTGACCTTAAAAGAGTGACTAAGTCACATATACCAGCTGTTAATGCTCCTGCAAAAGTTGATGTTCCTGGAGAACATATAATGATCGAGCCTAAGCCACAACTAAAACGTGGTAGGCCCTCGGGTTCCAAAGATAAAAATCCTCGAAAAAGAAAAGGAGCAAATAATAAGAATGGTCCAGTCGAGGATTTATCGACTCTAGAAGAGTCAATGGGCATTAATGATTATGATAATGAAATCAGGTACCTGAAATTTTGAAATAATGATAATGAAGAGATCTCGATAAATTATGCCCAAAATGGAATTAGATGGAACCGAGAAAAAGTCAACGTTGACAATAAATTCTCATTTAACGTAGCGCTACATGAAATGAATGAGATAAATGAGAATGAGGATCATGAACCAGGGTCTGTAAAAGAATGCAGACAAAGAAATGATTGGCCAAAATGGAAAGATGCAATCGAGGCAGAATTAAAATCACTTGAGAAACGAAAAGTTTTCGGACCTGTAGTCCGCATACCAGAAAATGTAAAGCCGGTTGGATATAAATGGGTTTTCATTAGAAAGAGAAATGAAAACGGTGAAATTGTGAGATACAAAGCACGGCTTGTTGCACAAGGCTTTTCACAACGACCTGGTATTGATTATGAGGAGACGTATTCTCCTGTGGTGGATGCAACTACTTTTCGTTATTTAATTAGTCTGGCAGTACGTGAAGGACTCGATATGCGTCTAATGGATGTTGTCACCGCTTATTTATATGGATCACTTGATAGTGATATATATATGAAACTTCCCGAGGGATTTCAGTTACCTGAAAATTCAGGGCCCCGAAATGAGTACTCAATCAAGCTAAATAAATCGCTTTATGGATTAAAGCAATCTGGGCGTATGTGGTATAATCGCCTAAGTGAATATTTATCGAAAGAGGGATATAAAAATGATCAAACTTGCCCGTGCATATTTATGAAAAGATCTGGAAATGAATTTGTCATCATTTCAGTTTATGTTGATGATATTAACATAATTGGAACTCCTGAAGAGTTATCAAAAGCCGTTAATTGTTTGAAAAAAGAGTTTGAAATGAAAGATCTCGGTAAAACGAAATTTTGTCTTGGACTGCAAATTGAATATTTAAAGAATGGGATATTCGTACATCAAGAGACTTATACGAAAAAGGTATTGAAAAGATTTTATATGGATAAAGCTCATCCATTGGATACTCCAATGATTGTTCGATCTTTAGATGTGAATAAAGATCCGTTTAGACCTTGCGAAAACGATGAAGAACTACTTGGTCCTGAAGTACCATATCTCAGTGCTATTGGAGCCCTAATGTATTTAACGAGTCATACGCGACCTGATATAGCGTTCGCTGTGAATCTATTGGCGAGATATAGTTCGTCACCGACTCGTAGACATTGGAATGGAATTAAGCGGATTTTTCGATACCTTCAAGGAACAACTGATATGGGATTGTTCTATTCTAATGAATCAAAAACAGATTTGATTGGGTATGCAGATGCTGGTTTTCTATCTGACCCACATAATGCTCGATCGCAAACGGGCTATTTATTTACACATGGCGGAACTGCTATTTCATGGCGGTCAGTTAAACAAAGTTTAACGGCTACTTCTTCTAATCATGCGGAAATTTTAGCTATTCATGAAGCTAGCCGAGAATGTGTTTGGTTGCGATCGATAATTGAGCATATACAACAAACTAGTGGGCTAGTATCGAAAAAGTTACTTCCTACGATTTTATATGAAGATAATGCTGCATGCATTGCCCAATTAAAGGAAGGATATATTAAGGGAGATAGAACAAAGCATATTTCACCAAAAATTTTCTTTACACATGATTTAGAGAAAAATGGTGATATTGATGTACAACAAGTGCGATCAAGTGAAAATCTTGCAGATTTATTCACGAAAGCACTTCCCCCAATAATTTTCAAAAGATTGGTATATTCAATTGGAGTTCGAAAACTTCGAGATCTTAAATTATGTCATCATCAGGGGGAGTAAATACGCGTTGCACTCTTTTTCTCTTCACTGAGGTTTTTTCCACGCGGTTTTCCCAGTAAGGTTTTTAATGAGGCAACAATCGAAAGCGTATCTAAAAGAATCATGTACTCTTTTTCCTTCATTAGGTTTTTATCCCATTGGATTTTTCCTAATAAGGTTTTAACGAGGCATATTCTTTGAAAACATCCAATGGGGAGTATTATGAAATAATATTAATGTGGATGTTTTAAATAATAATATTAGTTAAATGATTGATTATTTGGAAGTATTATATTAAATGTTGATGAGATGATAAGATGATAAGATGATGTGTTTAATTGAAAAGTTTGTATTTTAGTGTGAGGTGTATAATTGTAATTAATGTGATTAGTTGTAATAGTGAATTATTAGTAGTATAAATAGGTGATTAGAGTTCATTGTAAAACACACCAAGTATTGAAATACTTAATCTCTCTCTAATCTCTCTCTCTTTATTATTATAAGCTATATTATCATTATAATCTTAATATAAGTATAATTATAATAAAATAATCTTAATATAATATTAATCACAATTAATATTTTTATAACATATAGAAGTTATTAATAGAGAATGATTCGAAACAATTACATATTTAAATAGAGTAATACACTAGTTATAACATCTATATATATTCAACTTGGCCCAAAACTTTAATTTTTACCCCACTAAAAATAAATTTTCAGCCCAACCCATTTGGATTTGTCTTTTATAGCATCTTTATCCCTTGGTTTCTTCACTCTTAAGCAAACATGATAATTATATAGAAGCATCAAGCATTGAGCTAGCCACAAACGTTCCAAGCTCATCTACTGTTCTTGATCTGATGTGTATTAAGGTAAAGGTCTTAAATCTCAGTATCATCTTCATCAAATTCATGATAGTTTTGCTTTCTCGTTAGAAATATGTCTCTGCGCAGCTTCTGTTTTCTTCTAATTTGACTTAGCTACAGTTCTCCGAATCCTATGAACTTTGCTTCGGTTGAAAGCTAAGTTTCTCAGGTTTCCAGAGCCACTTGAAGCATCTAAATCCCACATTTGTACGATTTTTAGTGAATTTTTGAATGTTCAGCTGTGATTTTAACCGAATCTGTGCGCCATCTCTGTTTTCTATGATTTTGACATAGTTATACTGCTCCGAACCGAGATGCCGATGATTTATTGATTTGTGGAGTTATGGCTGTTTCTCTGTTTTCTACGATTTGTGGAGTTATGGCTGTGATGCCGATGATTTATTGATGTTGCATATACTCGGAACCGAGATGTAGTAGCCCGAATGGCCACGTTCGGGTGAGTGAGAGTGACATATCGAGTAGTAGCCCGTGGCTTGGCAAACCCGGGTGAGTGAGGCCCAACGAGTCACCTATCCGTTTGCCACGTATTGATTATTACTGGAGGGTGATAGTTGGGAAGGTAACAAAGTCCAGTACGAGACTCAGCCAACGTCACCGGTGTGGGACATGCATATCATACATGATAGATATGGTAGTTCACGGTACACTGTCTAGAGTACGGTGACGGACTCGTCTGACTCTCGACGGGGAGCTCAGTTCGAGGGAGGATATGGCTATCCACGCGTCTATATGTACTATTTGATTCATTTGATATCTTTGTGACATTGTTGTGATTTGGATGGTTGTGTTGGTGTTCATCGTTGAGGGTACGCCTTCTGTGAATAGAAGGTGTGTCTGTATTATTTACTCACTGAGCTAGTGGTTTGCTCACCCTATATATATATATATATATATATACTTCTTCTATCCAGGTAGTTGATATCTCTTTTGTTTGGAGGTTTGCCATTCTCGATTGTCATTTCCGCTGCTGTTTCTACCATTTTGGGTACAGTATCATCTTTTTATATTGGATCCATTGGCGGGGATATTTTGGAAGGAGGTTTTGTTGTACATTATTCCTTCGTTGACCGATGTATCGAGACACTTTGTATTGTAAAACCTCCTTTGATATCTATATATATCGAGCCTTGCGTTTATTGAAAAAACGCGGCGGCTGTCGCGCCTTCGACGCGGGTCGGGGCGTGACAGTTTCGGTGGTATCAGAGCCTGGTCTTATTCATTTCCTTTCTTCGTTCGTATAGCCAATGGATCCATTTCTTTCATCTCGTTGTCTTTGATCAAATATTATTTCATTGATATGGGTTTTGATCTTTTCTATTGATAGTCCTTATGGCACCTCCAGCTCGTACCCGAGGTCGAGGGAGAGGACGCGCTTCTCGTGGTCCTCCGAGTCCTCCTCCTTCTCCTGCTCCTCGTAACCTCGAGGTCGCACTATTCGTGTTCTTACGACTCCTGTCGAGCAAACACCAGCACCAGTGCGAGTTGAGCAAATGATGACGCCAACGCAATATCAAATGTATTACGATTATGTTCGTATACATGGAGTTCCACCACCTACGATGGGTCCTTCGACTTCTGCTATACCTCAAGGTCCCGATATGCCGTTCTTTCATCAACCTGGAGCTCAGAATGTTCCGCCTCATAGTGAACCAATTCTACCCTCATCTAGCATACCTGTTCCTCATTCAGATACGACACCTGGAGGGTCTAATCCTAGGAGTGTACGTTATATTCCTGATTTGGTGAAAGCCGTCACTGATATGGGAACTCCCACATTCGAAGGCGTAAGAGATGCTACAGAAGCGGGTGCTTGGCTGAAGGATATCACGGAGACGTTCGATACTTTGACGATCGATGAGAGTCATCGTGTAGTGATTGCGACGAAGCTCTTGGGCAAGGATGCGCGTCGATGGTGGCAGAATCTTAAGGAAATATTTCCTGAGACTATTACTTGGCCCATCTTTATAGAGAAGTTCAAAGATCGATACTTTTCTCAGTACAGCAGAGATCAAAAAAGAAAGGAGTTCTTTAGCGTTTATCAAGGCAATATGACGGTCGTCGACTATGAGAGCAGATTCTTAGACTTGCGGGAATTTGCTCCAGAATCCTATACTACGCGGGACTTGTGTAAAAGGTTCGAAGATGGCCTCAACATAAATATTCGTGATCGCTTGAAGTCGGGTGATAAGTACGATAGCCTTGACGAACTCGTGGACGAAGCAATTAGAGTCGAAGGCTTAATCCAGACAAGACATATGCTAGCCGAAAGATCTCAAAAGAAAAGAGAAGGCGGAGCACTATCAGTGAATGCATCGAAGATGAGTAGAAGTACGGAATTTTCCCGTAATATTCCTTCATCGGTGGCATCTGGTCCCTCTCATCCTCGTGAGCAGCCGAAGAGAGGCGAGAGCGTAGCGTCGGGATCTGTTAGTGGAGGTAATAGGTGTCGAAATTGCTTACAGTTCCATAACGGTCCCTGTAAAGCCCCACGAGTGTGCTTCCAATGCCGACAACCGGGACATATGCGCTCAGCTTGTCCCCAACTTGTCAGGAATAGTGGTAAGAATTTTTCCTATCCTCGTGGCAAGGAATTACATCCCCCACCATATTCTACATCTGAGGGTAGTCGACCAGGAATGCGAGGTAATGTACGTGGCCAAAACACCCAACCATCTATGCCTGAAAAGAACCAAACTCGTGTGTTTCATATGACCCAAGGAGAAGCTCGCTCAGATCCTAAGGTTGTGACAGGTATAAAAAAAAAAATATATTATAACTTGACTATGAGTATTCTTGTCGAATTTTATTTCTGCTTTATTATCATTAACGTCCGTGTGAGCTTGATCTTATTCTTTTTATTTCTTCCTCTGGAATCTCACATCTTGGCCTCAATATATCATTGTTTCTTTAGCCCAAGTAACTATTGGAGACCGTTCGATCTATGTTATCATTGACCCAGGTTCTGATCGATCTTATATTCGGGACAGCCTTATTACAAGTCTACCTTATCATGCTTCTCTCTTATCCCCCAAGGTTACTGTTCATACTCCTCTTGGGGAATGTATTGCTCGAGACTTGGTATTTAAAAGCTGTCCCATCTTGATAAAGAATTCTACTCTAGAAGCCAACTTGATACCTCTACCGTTGATCGATCTTGATGCCATTCTCGGCATGGATTGGCTATCTTATCATCATGCAGTTCTTGACTGTCGAGCAAAACTTGTTACTTTCTGTAGGCCTGGACTTCCAGAACTAATTTTTGAAGGGAAAGATCAATCGGCGTCACTTGCTATCATTTCAATGCTTTCGGTCCATAAATTAATACATAAAGGGTGTGAGACATTCTTAGCTTCGATCATCGATACTTCACACTCTATGACGATGATAGATGATATTCCTGTTGTGAACGAATTCTCCGATGTATTTCCTGAGGATTTACCGGGACAACCACCTCCTCGAGAAGTTGATTTTGTTATTGATACACTTCCCGAGACTACTCCCATATCAATACCTCCTTATCGAATGGCCCCAGCTGAACTTAAAGAACTCAAGACGCAACTAGGCGAACTCTTAGATAAGGGTTTCATTCGACCTAGTGCATCTCCGTGGGGTGCTCCTGTTCTTTTTGTAAAGAAAAATGATGGATCGCTTCGTCTATGTATAGACTATCGTCAGTTGAACAAGGTGACGATCAAAAACAATTATCCTCTTCCTAGGATTGACGACTTATTCGATCAATTGCAAGGAGCCACCGTTTTCTCAAAAATTGATTTACGATCTGGTTAACATCAGCTCAAGATTAGGGAAATTGACATCCATAAATCTGCTTTTCGAACCAGATATGGTCATTTCGAGTTCTGTGTTATGCCTTTTGGACTCACTAATGCTCCTGCAGCCTTTATGGATCTCATGAATCGAATTTTCCGTCCTTACTTGGATAAGTTTGTTATCGTCTTTATCGATGACATACTTATATATTCTAGATCAGACGATGAACATGCCTGCCATCTCAGAATTGTACTAGAGATTCTTCGAGAAAATGGGCTCTACGCTAAACTATCGAAGTGTGAGTTTTGGCTTCCTGAAATAAGCTTTCTTGGCCATCGCATATCCAAGAAAGGAATTTTTGTAGATCCAGCAAAAATTCAAGCTATATTGGATTGGGATCGTCCGAAGAACGTGACCGAAATACGAAGCTTTCTTGGATTAGCTGGTTACTACCGAAGATTCGTCAAGTATTTTTCATTGTTAGCTTCATCCTTGACTAAACTGACTCGAAAGGGTGCTAAATTCGAATGGAACGATGAATGCGAGAAAGTATTCCAAGAGCTAGAAAGACGGCTCACATTTGGCCCCTATCCTTATCTTGCCTAACCCGGAGATTAACGAATTCACTATTTATAGTGATGCATCGAGACAAGGTTTGGGATGTGTTCTTATGCAAGAAGAAAAAGTTATTGCCTATGCCTCGAGACAACTAAAGAAGAACGAAGAAAATTATCCGACACATGACTTGGAGTTGGCCGCCATTGTCTTTGCATTAAAAATCTGGAGGCATTATCTTTATGGTGCGACTTGTCGGATTTTTACAGATCACAAAAGCTTGAAGTACATCACTACTCAGAAGGAACTGAACCTTCGACAAAGACGATGGATGGAGTTGATTAGCGACTATAACCTAATCATTGATTATCATCCAGGTAAGGCCAACGTTGTAGCCGATGCGCTAAGCAGAAAATCTTCAACGTTGCTTGCTTCGGTTCAATCGGACTATCTTTTGCTCTTGGAGCAAATGAAAGGACTTCGTATATCGCTTCATCATGAGGAGTCAAGTGAAGCCTCCTTACTTGCTAAATTTGAAGTTAGACCTACCTTGTTCGAGCAAATTCGAGAAAAGCAGTCGCAAGATACTCACTTACAACAAATTGCAAAGCAAAAACATGAAGATACGAGTGACTTCAGAACTCGAGACGACGGACTTCTCACCTTTCGGAATCGCGTTTGTGTACCGGCAGATTTAAATCTTCGTAGAGCTATTCTTGAAGAAGCTCATTCTTCCGCCTATGCCATGCATCCAGGTAGCACGAAAATGTACAGAACACTTCGAGAACACTACTGGTGGCCGGGTATGAAGCGTGACATTGCTAAGTTCGTATCGAAATGTTTATCGTGTCAACAAATAAAGGCTGAGCATCAAAAACCAGCGGGCGTGCTTCAACCTCTTCCTATTCCTGAGTGGAAATGGGAAAACATCACGATGGATTTCGTGTCGGGCTTACCTCGTGATAAATGGATTTTACGATATAATTTATACTCCGTTTAAGCACATTATCGGTTGATATTAATATAAATTTCTTCGAATACTATGCTTTTACGTTTATATTGCATATTTTGTAGATATCGGAGAAAACAACCCAAAATTGAGAAGTGTCGGACGTGAAGCTGCCATCATATATGGAAGATCGCATAAATATCCTCATGATGGCGCGGTTATGAATTGTGCACGCGTGAAGATCTCCAAGACCAAAATACATGCATATGGCTCAATTCAAGGCATGAAACAATCAATCCTCACTAATTAATTCAGCACATTAATACCTTTAGGCCCAACACCATCACCACATGAGAATGCACGGCCAATCATCTATAGGAGAAGGTCAAGATCAATCATTATACCTCGTCTCATTTCATTACAAGCGATCAAGACTAACGAGCGGCTGCAGAGAAGTCAAGATCCACGTGAAGAAAATCGAGTACGATACACACAGCTCAAGGCAAGGGGCTGCTCGCGTGAAAATTCAGACGGCTAATTAAAATTTCTGTCGAGGATTGAGATTTTGGATCCTCTTTTTATGCGCCTAACTGCTCGATCATGGGGGGCGACACAGACAGATCGCTCAAAAGCTCAAGCTCGAGGCCACTCGAAGCAATATTTGGCAGAACATTGAAACACGATCGAGGAGGAACCGAGCTCGCTGCTCTTGGCGCTGCTCGGGGCTGCAATTTCTTCACAGAGGGGGGAACATCGTCGAAGCTCTCAGCTCATCGCAAAGGCCACCCACACGAAGATACGGCCAAGGAGGAAGCAAGCAGCTCTCAGACCAAGGAAGGCCGCAGCTGACCAGCTCTGACTCGCGTAACCTATAAGCAGGCAGCTCTCCACAATCAGGCAGGTCACGCCAACTCTGTCGCTCTTGAGCAGAAGCCAACAGCTCAACCCGAGGCGCGCAGCTCACGGACATCATCTCAAGCTGCGAACACACGAGGGTTTGGAGACTTGCGATCATTCCCGACGGGACACTCTGAGGGAACGTGGTGATCGGAGCCAAATCTCAGGGAAGAAACTATGTTCTCCTCTTTGATATCTTTGTGTTTCCTTGTTCTCTTTATTAATATGAGTGGCTAATTTTATTGAATTTGAGATTAGATGAACCCTAACCAGATCGTACGTATGTTTTAAGTATTGTTGCTTTTGGCTATCGTTATGACTCGGTTATGAATCATATTATTATCTTGATTATGTCTACGTGATTAAGATAATCTCCGGATAATCGTACGCTACGCTCGAGAAAGGGGCGGACGATTAAATCACTCGTAAATGAGCGGAATAAACTCATCGCTAGAGATAGGTTGAACTACCCCGCCGGATTAGAGTCAAATCTAATAGCGGGATTCACCGTACCTTAATGCAGTCTTCGGTTAAGTAATTAGGGAAGCTTGCCCAGTTACTTAATTCGTTGATTAGTTGTTTACGATTATTGTATGGTAAGGCGCAGTTTCGTCAGCTATATAAACTCGTATGCATGTTGTAGGAATCTCCACGGTCTACTAGATAGCTAGAATCTCATTACATTTGTCACTCGTTTCGGTCGAACTAGGGGAATTCGAAGTCTCAAATACTTTGCTTTCATAAACTCGTCCCAACCTCGTTATTTTGTCAAACTTTTATTTTTGTGTTTATCGTTTATCGTTATTTTATATTTTTATCAAATCAGAAAAATATTTTACTTGGATATTTAAACGACGTTTTTCTAAAGCATATAGTTCCTTTGGGTTCGATACTCGAATACTTGCCATTTTTATGCTATTTTCGATAGGTACACTTGCCTGTTGAGCGTAGGATAGTTGACGATATTCGTTTTATATTTATTACTCGATCCGCTCGATCACCTCGAACTCAAAAAGGCCACGACTCTATCTGGGTCATCGTTGATCGTTTAACCAAATCAGCCCATTTTCTTCCTGTGCATACCAAAAATAGCTTGGAAAAATTGGCCAAGTTGTATGTGGATGAGGTTGTGAGACTACATGGGGTACCGGTGTCCATTGTATCAGATCGAGACCCACGATTTACTTCCCGCTTTTGGCCAAGCCTTCAAAAGTCACTAGGTACAAAATTGTTATTCAGTACGGCTTATCATCCCCAGACCGATGGGCAGTCGGAAAGGACGATTCAGACACTAGAAGACATGTTACGCGCAGTTATCTTGAATCTAAGCGGCAGCTGGGACAAATATGTAGCACTAATGGAGTTTGCGTACAACAATAGCTATCACTCCAGTATAGGTATGGCCCCGTATGAAGCTCTTTATGGCCGAAAGTGTCGAACACCTCTCTTTTGGGATGAAGTTGGCGAGAGAAAAATTGAACAGGTAGAGCTCATTGAAGACACGACTGAAAAAGTTAAACTTATTCGGGATAGACTTAAAGCGGCTCAGGATCGACAGAAAAGAAATGCGGATAATAGAAGACGTGAGCTGGAATTCAGTGAAGGAGACAATGTTTTTCTAAAGATTTCTCTGTGGAAGGGCGTGTTACGATTTCAGCATCGTGGAAAGCTCAACCCTAGGTATATCGGTCCATTTACCATTACAGAAAGGATTGGCCGTGTTGCGTATAGGTTAGAACTACCATCAGAGTTGTCGCAAATCCACAATGTCTTTCACGTTTCTATGCTTCGGAAGTACGAACCTGACCCTTCGCATATACTCGAGTTTCCCCCACTCGAGTTAAAGGAAGATCTTTCCTACGAAGTTCAACCGGTTCACATCTTGGATCGACAAGAGAAGAAGCTCCGTAACAAGTCCATTCCGATGGTGAAAGTGCTTTGGCGTAGTGACAAGGTAGAAGAAAGAACATGGGAACCAGAAGCACTTATGCGTCATCAATACCCACATCTATTCGAATTGTTAGGTACGTTTATGGTCTTCGTTTCGGGGACGAAACTTTTTGAAGGGGGAGATATCTTATAACACCTATATATATTCAAATTGGCCCAAAACTTTAATTTTTACCTCACTAAAAATAAATTTTCAGCCCAACCCATTTGGATTTGTCTTTTATAGCATCTTTATCCCTTGGTTTCTTCACTCTTAAGCAAACATGATAATTATATAGAAGCATCAAGCATTGAGCTAGCCACAAACGTTCCAAGCTCATCTACTGTTCTTTCTTGATCTGATGTGTATTAAGGTAAAGGTCTTAAATCTCAGTATCATCTTCATCAAATTCATGATAGTTTTGCTTTCTCGTTAGAAATATGTCTCTGCGCAGCTTCTGTTTTCTTCTAATTTGACTTAGCTACAGTTCTCCGAATCCTATGAACTTTGCTTCGGTTGAAAGCTAAGTTTCTCAGGTTTCCAGAACCACTTGAAGCATCTAAATCCCACATTTGTACGATTTTTAGTGAATTTTTGAATGTTTGGCGTCCAGACCGAAAAATCATGTTTCTGCTACTTCTGTGTTGTTCAGTTTTACCCTGCCTATACTATTCCAATGGTTTGAAAATTAATCATTCTTGAAAGCTTAGATCCTTGTCTTTCTATAGGCACTGGAAACAGCTCAATCCGAGCATTCTATAATGTTTCATTGAATTTTGAAGCTTCTGCCGCAAAACAGGAAATTTTCAGCAAATAGTTGGATTATTTTGAAATCACTCATGGTTATCTTCTTATTTAGGCAAAGGAACTTCGGCAAGGGACTTGAGGGCAGCTTCAGACGTCGGAGAAAGCTAGGACTTTACTGTGAGTTGATAGTACGGGGACACCTTCCCTTCGCGGGACGTTTGAACCTCGCGATGGGTTATTTTATGTCGTTTTCACTAGATTATATGTTATTGTTGGATTATGCACTAGTGAGCCTTGTCGGCTATAGGGTGTTTATATCCTTATGTTGATGCGAACTTGGGTGTTTATGTTGCTTCTTGAATGGTGCTAATAAGTATTTGAAACGTCTATGTACTTTGGTGAATTACGTTCATGATTTCAGGGATATGTGACGTGACGGCATGTCACTATTCCACGTTGTTGATTTGATTTGTGGAGTTATGGCTGCGATGCCGATGATTTGTTGATGTTGCATATACTCGGTTCCGAGATGTAGTAGCCCGAATGGCCACGTTCGGGTGAGTGAGAGTGGCATATCGAGTAGTAGCCCGTGGCTTGGCAAACCCGGGTGAGTGAGGCCCAACGAGTCACCTATCCATTTGCCACGTAATGATTATTACTGGACGGTGATAGTTGGGAAGGTAACAAAGTCCAGTACGAGACTCAGCCAACGTCACCGGTGTGGGACATGCATATCATACATGATAGATATGGTAGTTCACGGTACACTGTCTAGAGTACGGTGACGGACTCGTCTGACTCTCGACGGGGAGCTCAGTTCGAGGGAGGATATGGCTACCCACGTGTAACACCCGGGGCCGATGAGGGCGGGGAGTGATCGCCGGTGCCAAAGGGGAGCACGGACAAGGAGCGGCTCCCGACGAGGCTTCTAGGCGGAGGGATACATGAATGAACCGATTCCACATCCGAATGAGAGGGATTCTGAGACTGGCAATGTATGGGCGTGTCAAGTCAAAAAGAATGATATAAGAGAATTGATTGTGCTACTCATATCACCAAGGTGCACCTTCCTTTTCGGGAGCTCATCCATAAGAACTTCAAAGTTAAGCGTGCTTGACTTGAAGTAACACTGGGATGGGTGACCCCCTGGGAAGTAGCTCAGGGTGTGTGCGAGTGAGGACAAAGCACGCTGGAAGGCTAGTGGTGATACAGTGGGGCCAGACAATCAATGAAGTGCAGTGGGCCCAACCCCACAGGTCCCGTGAGCGGGCTGTTACACATGTAACACCCGGGGCCGATGAGGGCGGGGAGTGATCGCCGGTGCCAAAGGGGAGCACGGACAAGGAGCGGCTCCCGACGAGGCTTCTAGGCGGAGGGATACATGAATGAACCGATTCCACATCCGAATGAGAGGGATTCTGAGACTGGCAATGTATGGGCGTGTCAAGTCAAAAAGAATGATATAAGAGAATTGATTGTGCTACTCATATCACCAAGGTGCACCTTCCTTTTCGGGAGCTCATCCATAAGAACTTCAAAGTTAAGCGTGCTTGACTTGAAGTAACACTGGGATGGGTGACCCCCTGGGAAGTAGCTCAGGGTGTGTGCGAGTGAGGACAAAGCACGCTGGAAGGCTAGTGGTGATACAGTGGGGCCAGACAATCAATGAAGTGCAGTGGGCCCAACCCCACAGGTCCCGTGAGCGGGCTGTTACACCACGCGTCTATATGTGCTATTTGATTCCTTTGATATCTTTGTGATGTTGTTGTGATTTGGATGGTTGTGATGGTGTTCATCGTTGAGGGTACACCTGTGAATAGAAGGTGTGTCTGTATTATCTCCTCACTGAGCTAGTGGTTTGCTCACCCCATATATATATATATACTTCTTTTTATCCAGGTTGTTGATATTTGTTTTTGTTCGGAGGTTTGCCATACTCGATCTTCATTTCCGCTGTTGTTTCTACCATTTTGGGTACAGTATCATCTTCTTATATTGGATCCATTGGCGGGGATATTTTGGAAGGAGGTTTTGTTGTACATTATTCCTTCGTTGACCGATGTATCGAGACACTTTGTATTGTACATTATTCCTTCTTTCATGACTATGAGTTGATATCGAGCCTTGCGTTTATTGAAAAAACGCGGCGGCTGTCGCGCCTTCGACGCGGGTCGGGGCGTGACACTAGTCTAAGATTTAAGGTTAGTTGAATATGGCCTCAACATAAGGTCCGCAAGAAGTCTCTAAGTTGGAATCTTCATGACAGCTCATTCGATGAAAAATTCACATTTGGTTTATAAAAAAAATAAAAAAAATAAAAAAATCACCTAATGAAGAGAATGATTGAGCGATATATAATTTTAAAATAATACATCTCTAGCAAATCACGGTTCTTTGGCCTTCTTTCAGTACCCTCGTATTGTTTTGATCTAAAAAAATATTATTAAATGGTTGTAGAATGTGAATATCCGCTTCAAACTTTATATGCCTTTTAAAAAATATATATTCGTTTACGTATTCTATTGAGCAATATTTGTGGCTTGGGCATATAGTTGAACTAAATTTGGATGCAAACGTTTGTATTCTCGTGTAGCATATTCTCACACTAAACAAGAAAGAATTATTAATATAAGCAAGAAAGAGAACAACGCACACGAATGCTTTAATAACCACAGAATAACTCTTAAAACTAGGTAATCTAATCCTAGTCTATAAATAAGAGTAACAAATCAAATCTTAATTATAACAAACTATATCACTGAGTAATTAATTAGAGAGATGTCCCGCGGCATTAGTGCTCCGTTAGTAACCTTAATACTAGCAATTCTCTTGGTTGCTAATACTCTCACCATTACAAAATGTCTAAACACAACTGTCGTGGATTATTCATGCAACGAAAATCAGTGGGGAGACGACGATGTCTTCGGAGAACTCGTGGCAGATGTTCTATTTGAGGTTGTAGCTGGTGTTCCTGCAGATGTAGACTACATAGATTACTCGGCGGAATCTTATGGAGATGATGAAGTTTATGGATACGGAACTTGCAACGAAGCAATCTTAATGTACGAGTGCTACGATTGCATGACAGCGTGTTGGGCTCGCTTGAATACAACTTGTCCCAAAGCAAAGGGTGGAACGCTTGAAATGGCAGACTGTAAAATCAGATACGAGGATTACGATTTTTACCCAAATTAACACAACTTCATTTTCGTTTGCCCCTTCGGTCCTAACCGTTGCATGAGAACAAGTTCGTAATATGTGCGTCGCTTCGTCAAAAGTTATGTATGCTTGTTACGGAAAATAAAACGCTATGTCGGACAAAAGTAAGTTGTTTTTCATTTTCTGTAATAAAGATTGTATCTGTCTGTAAGAACAGCATTGATTGCCCTTGGCAATAATTCTGTTTCTTGTTTTTATGTTTAAAAAATTAAAATCGTTTATTTTTACTACATAATGGCGTGTTCGAGACCAAAATGTGCATTATTCTTCAATTAGAATTTCGATTAAAATTTTTTTACGACCAATGGTTAGAAATAGTTGATTGTTATTTATGGAGTTGTATTGTACTCCATAATTTACAGCTAATCATCATAATGATGATTGATCGGCCAGAAAACCGCAAGAGATCAAAGGTCGGGACAACATGAAAACGTTCAAGTGTATGAACAATGGGAGTAACAAGTGCAGCACTTAGGCATTTTTTCTAGTGATGATAACTATATTTCCGAGTAGTACATAGCACATATTTTGAACTTACGGTGATGAGCTATGTGGGGTATTTCCAGCCGGAGCTTCATTCGTCCATTCACTACAAGAAATTCAATGCCTATCAATTAAGAAAGTTAGTCCCACCATAGAAAAAGCGAATAGGTCGGTACTTCCGACTAAATCCCGGATAAAAAAATTATGGATGGAACCGGTTTCTCCAATCGGGTCGAACCGGCCCGTTTGCCAGGTCTACTTGACAATGATGGAAAACATCATATAAATAACAATAACCAATTAATCCTTAAAATAATAAACCATATCACTATTCAACAGACAAACGAAGAGATATGACCCAAATTAGTAGTTATATTTCTATCTACGTTACAAAATATCAAAACATTACTACATACAACGAATTATTCATGCAACCAAAATATCTACGTTACAAAATATGTTTGACGAATATCGAGACGATGTGGTTTTTGGTGTTCCTACTGACACGGACTACTTACGTACCCAACCGAAGGGTAGAACGCCTCAATACCTACTAGCTTGTTGCGTGCGAACAAAGATAATCGTCTACGCCTCATCTTGTTCAACGTTATGTTTGCCTTATACAGGAGGAAGTAGGGATCAAGAAAAATATCATCTAAATCGAATTTGCAACATCATCTTGATTCGATTATTTAAAATGATCGTGCAATCCAAATGAGCATGCTTCTAACTTTGGGCTTTTAAATTCATCCATATGTTAGAATCAAGATTAGATTTTGTTAATTATGGGATCATAACTAAAAAATTTCAATTTCCAAGTTCTAACTTAGATGTTATATTTTGACTTCGTCCTATGAAGAAATATTGAATTTAATACGGCTGACTCTAAGAGACCATCAGGTTCTTTAACGCTTAAACACTCAAGATTCGTTTGGTATGCGGAATTCGTGCGTGGAAAGCACAACGAAACAGTGCATCAAACAATTGTACTTCACGTTTCGACCGTTGTACCTCTACAATTTTTCTTTTCTTTTCCTTACCGAATTCTGCATACCAAATGCAGCATTAGCTCAGGAAAGAAAGAAAAACCTCCATCGCCTCACCAATAGTCTCCACACGAACACGAACCACCCGCAAATCGATGAAACCTATTCGTATCCCTCAACACGATCTCCCGACCCAACAACCTCGAGACGAACTTGAACGCACTGTGACAATCCCCACAAACCCTAATGTTCTTCTTTATGGTAATAACCGATCCCCTCGGAGCGTTCATCGCCGCAAAAGCCAGCGCAAGCTTCTCGCTGTGATACCTCAATCTCTCTTCCCTCTCCCCTTCATCGGCGAACCAAAACACATTGCTAGTATCCGCTACGTACCCTAACTTCACGATCTCATCATTCAACTCACTCCACTTCTTACGAATCTCATCTCTGTTTGGATGCGAATTGTCATTTGCTACAAACGTGTGTATGGATTTACCAATCTCAACCCAGCTACAGGCGGGTTCCTTTTTAACCCCATTGCCGTTCATAGCCTTTCTCACTCTAGCAGCATCGTGTAATAAACCCTTTACAGCATATGTGTTGGACAACAGCATGTGCGGGCCGGAGTCAAACGGGTCGAGTTCGAAAACTCGCTCAGCTGCATAGACACCGAGCTCGATGTTCCTGTGCATCCTGCAAGCACCAAGCAGAGCTTTCCAAACAACAGAGTTTGGTTCGATCTTCATTTCTTGAATGAACCCATGGGCACGGTCCAGCTGACCGGCCCGGCCCAAGAGGTCAACGACCGTGACGTAGTGCGTGATGTCTGGCTCCAACCCGTAGGTCCTCTTCATCATCTCAAAGTAAGACATCCCTCTTTCCATGAGTCCGCTGTGGCTGCACGATTTGAGCACACACAAGAAGGTAATCTCGTTTGGCTGGAGCCCAACAGCCCGCATCTCTTCGAAGAGGGATATGGTTTCACGCCCCAGCCCTTGCAGTGCATAGGCTGTGAGCATCGAGTTCCATGACACTATATCCTTCTTAAGCATTCGGTCAAAGATTTTTCTAGCATCATCAACGTGCCCCGCTTTACCGTACATGTCTAGGACAGTGTTGCCTGCAAAATCAACTAGTTGCGTGCCCGTTTTGAGCATGTCTGCGTGGAGAGGTTTTCCTTGTTCGAACAAGCCACTACTTGCACACGCTTGGAAGATACTCGAGTACGTGAAATGGGTCGGGTGAAAGCCTAAACGTTTCATCCCCAAGAAGGTGTTTATGGCCTCGTGTGTGTCTCCTTCGCGTGCATAAGCTGCAATTAGAGAATTCCAAGAAACTTCGTTCTTGGACTTCATGTTATCGAACACAATTTTTGCATCATCCATCCTCCTAAGCCTTGTGTATACATCGATCAACGCACTTCCTACGTAGACATTAATCTCATACCCGCACTTGATACAAAGCCCGTGTAGGACCCAAACTGTATGATCGCATCCGAAGCCACCTGCGGATCTCAAAGCACTCCCAAACGTAAATTCATTGGGATTCAAACCGGCCCTGATCATATCTGCAAACAAATACAACGCTTCCTTGAATTCGTCGCACTGCGAATATCCAGTGATCAGCATGGTGTACGAAACCATGTCTCGCTCGCGCATTTCGTCGAACACCTGACGAGCCATCTCCATGCGACCGCATTTCGCGTACATATTGAGGATGATGTTCTGCAACACGACGCTGTTTCTAAAGCTGGACACTTTGAAATGGGAGTGGAGCAGCCGGCCCTCTCCGATCCGGCGTTTATCGGTGCACTTCTTGAAGAGCTCGACGTACAGTCCAGCGCCGCTTTGGATGGCGCCACGGTCGATGAGGTCGAGCACGAAGAGATTCCCATCTTGGGTCTTCTTCAGGAGGTCTTTGTCTTGTACTATTACGCCAGGAATTTCTTTTACAACAGAGTTTGATGCGGCGAGGAGACTGTGGGAAGCATATGATGAGCACAGTTGTTTTATGGTCTGAGATGCCGACTTGATGAAGATGGGAGATACTGAGGAGTGCATATTCTCATTGATGATTCAATCGAACGTTTCGTTGTAGCAATAACTCTTACCTTAATTTTATCATTTGATGGTAGTCGTTAGTTAGTTTTGTCTCAAGGACGGCTTAAAAACGCGCTAAAGCCCAAAAAATAATGTTTGTCTCAAGAAGCTTACGTTATATATGGCTTGGCACGCTATTCGCGCGATTTAGCGCGCTATTTCTTAAAATACACACGCTGTTTGTGACATCGAAACTGTTGAACTGTTAACTTCAAATATTAATCTGCTTTCATTGGTTAAGGATTTGGATACATATTTAATTCTATTTGAAAGTCAAAGTTTCTAACAAAAATAACGGCATTAAAAGAATTTTAAGTATGGAGAAAGTGTTATCGTTTGACTGCAAACTTACAGGACGGAATAAGTGGCGAAAATTTGAAAAGTAAACAAACTTTTGATTTCTTTTGCATCAAAATCCACAGCTAATCATTCCATAGATATTCCTCATTTAATCTTCGTTGATTTTCATAATTTTAGTATCAGTCTTATCAATAAAAGACCTCTGTAATGAGGAAAAGAGATAAGAAAATATATTATTTTCTTAGAAGATTTTATCTTCTAGTTGTGATCTGAACTCATTCCTACCATTTCAAATTGATTTGTTTTCTTGCGTGTCTTATATAATATTTAATTTTTTCGACATTATCAGTGACTTGCTCAAAAAGATCGCGTAATACGCTACGCTATTTACACTACATAATATTGGAACTAAAACACGACACATTTTGCGCAATACGCGTTTAAAAACATTGATTACCTTAGATTAACAAGCACTTTGCGCGAAATAAATCCAACTAAACATACAGCATATGGGTTCACAACTCATGGAGACTACCTTCATAAATCAACAACTACTTGGACAAGAATCCATTTTACTCATCACTTCCTCTGCTCCTAATTCTTCTGTCTTACTTTACCTTAGCATTTGGCAACATTTTCAGCAACAAGTTTTGCCGCGCTTTGGATCGGTTTACCGAACCTGCCGTAAATGTTTCTTACCTCTCTTGTGATCGTTCATTACAGTCTCGCTGAAAGTGCCCACCTTGCACGCCTCACACCAATACTTGAACTTCCTTCCCTTAACCTTTTCCGCCTCTTTCTTCACATTCTCATCATCATGGTTGCTCTGCAATGGCCTCGCGGCTTCCTTACATGTAGATGAAGAAGGCCCCGCCTGGAACTTGGATCCCTTTTGGAGTGTATTATTACCAGTGAAAAGTCCTATGGTGTAGTTCCCGCTTGACTTGTTGTCCCTCAGTGCCTCTTCGTTGGCCTTGTGCTTCTTCCCCGAGAGATGCTCGTTTAAGGCTTGCCTGCTCGTTGAAGTCACTTGGCAAATGGCGCAGCTCAGATCTTCTTTTTTGGCTTTCTTCTCTGAGTTAGGATCTGATCTTGAAGTGTTCGATGATGCCCTCTTCGATCCCACTACGGGCTCATCTGGTTTCGGCTGCAGTTACCGTATGTAATCAAAGTAAGTAAACTCAGGATCTTTAGTGAAGAAGCTAACACTATATGCTCAATAGCAGTAGGAAAACAGAACACCTCTGAGTAATTCGAGCAAAAACGGGGAAATATTGCGCTGTTTTGTTCGCAGTTGTCCGCATTTAGTGACAGTAAATCGCACGAGAAAAGTAAAACCGAAAAATTTTATGACACGAGATAACTAACAGATTCAACAACCTCTAGTCTCAAGTTTATGAATGAATTTAACAAAACTCACCTGCGATAAAACTCTCTGTTCTTGTTCGAACACCACCGCATTAGAGACAACTTTATCTTCCGTGCTACCGCTGACTTGATTCCTCCTTAGAAAACCACATACTTCGTTGTCATGTCTCACGTTCGAGGCATTCGAACCGTCTAGTGCAATTACGGTTCTGCCCTCCAGCAGCGGAGACATCATCAACGGAAACGGATATGAAGCAAAGGGAAGGACGGGGCTGTCTCTCTCTCCCCTGCTCAGAGCCAACTCCCTCTCAATCATCAGCTCCCTTCTCACGTCGTCTTCCAAGGCCCGCCTGTGGGCAACCTCTGAGGCAATGATCTCTTCTCTGATCTTCTGCTTCTCCAGCTCCCTTAGAATGCTCTCCTCGTCTTTATCACCCCTTCTCAGCGCCAACTCCCTCTCGATCATCAGCTCTCTCCTAACCTCGTCTTCTAAGGCCCGCCTGTGGGCAATATCCGAGGCTATGATCTCCTCTCTGATCTTCTGCTTCTCTATCTCTCTCAGAATGCTCGCCTCGTTCGTCACGTCGTGAGACAGAGCAGTAGTAGTAGTATGGCGAGACGGGCCATGGTAAGAGCTGCTCGAAAGGCCCGTCTGACTCTGAGGGTAAAGCTGTTGATGATCTACTAATGGATGGTGATGCTCTGATGAAATAAAATAAAAAGGGTCTACCCAAAGCATATATCATCAGTTTTTACATTTAAGTCTAAAGGCTTCACCGAAAAGCTCAGAAAACAAAGAAACATGTCTGAATCGAACGCAGATGTACAACTCGTGAAGAAAAACAGACGACAGCGAATGATTCCCACGTAGATTTAACATCGGAGAAATCGAAAACAGAAGGAGATAGATAGTACAAATCCGCAACTATTCGAGCGAAGAAAAACACAATAATGTACGTACCAAGGCGTGGTCGATCGCTGTGATAGGGATTGTGGTTTGAATCCTGGCGTTGAAGGTGGTTATCTCGAGAACTAGAATCCATTTTAGGGCTTTCTCACTTGTCTTGAGGAAGAAAAAACGTGATCGACGTTATGCTATGCTATCTATGTATAGATAGAGAAAAAAAAAAAAAAAAAAAAAACAAATATGGATTTTGAGGGGTTTCGCGACGTGAAGTCTTTTTTTTTTTTAAATTTTTATTTTCCTGTTAAGTGACGATAGTCAAAAAGTGAGAGGAGAAGTACAAAGCTATATGGCCCACTAGAATTAAAAATAAAATATGCATGACTTTGAATCATTTAATCTCTTGGACAAATTGAGTTTTGAAAATATTTGTTGTTAATGTATTTCCATATTTCACATTTTGACGGTTTTTAGAAGCCCCTCACCTTTAATAAAATAGAATATATATATATATATATATATATTAAGTAATTGTCGTTTGAGGTATTCCACATAATGGCCGCACTTGGATTAATTTCGGTTGGAACTAGCCCTGATAATGGGGCACAGATCCGCCACCAGCAAGGCCGAGATTTTCCGTTTTTTGCTCCTCTTCAGGCGATGATGGGAAAATTTTCTCCCTTGCCATTGACGTGGTGGGAAGTGGGATCATCTCCTCTCTCCCTGGGGATCTTCACTCTGTTTTTTTAGTGGATCTGATACTCTAAATTACTAAATTATTATGGCTTGTTTGGACACTCGAATTTTGATTTGAAATATGAGTTTCCTTCAAATCACCCGTTTTGGAAATTGAACAGATTTTGATTTCAATTTCATCCAAATCCAAGGATAATTTCAACGTTTGTTATTTTTTGAATTTTGAAATTCGATTATGTGGTCCGTTTTCGAAATCCAAAACGAACCCGTGATAAGTTTTCTAATAATAATAATAATAATAATAATAAAAGTAATAAAAGTAATAAATTATAAAAGTAGTAGTAGTAATAATAATAATAATAATAATAATAATAATAATAATAATAATAATAAAGTAGTAATAATAATAATAATAATGTTATAAAAATATTAATTGTGATTAATATTATATTGAGTTTATTTATTATAATTATACTTATATTAAGATTATTATGATAATATAAGTTATAATATTAAGAGAGATTAAATATTTCAATATTTGGTGTAATTTACAATGAACTCTAATCACTTATTTATACTACTAAAAATTCACTATTACAACTAATTACATTATATATAATCTAGTCAATTATCAAACATATCTTATCAAAATTATTACCATTTATCATCCAACTAATCTTATCATCAAATAATTAATCAATAATCCAAAACATCCACATCTTAATTATTTAATTATTTCATTAAAATCATTCACATCTAATTAATTTCATAATACTCCCCCTCGATGTTTTGTAAAGAATATGCCTCGTTTAAACCTTACTAAGAAAAATCCAATGGGATAAAAACTCAGTGAAGGAAAAAGATTACATAATTATTTCATATATGCTTTCAATTGTTGCCTCATTAAAAACCTTACTGGGAAAATTACATGGAAAAAACCACAATGAAGGAAAAAAGAGTGCAACGCGTATTTACTACCATTCCAAATCTCGATGTCTTTGAACTCCAATTGATTATACCAACCTTTTGAAAATTATTGGGGGAAGTGCTTTCGTGAATAATTATGCAAGATTTTCATTTGATCACACTTGTCGTACATCAATATCACAATTTTTCTCTAAATCATTTGTAAAGAAAAATTTTGGTGAAATATGCTTTCTCCCTTAATATATCATTCTTTTACTTGAGCGAGATACATGCCACATTATCCTTATATAAGATCGTTAGAAGTAAATTTTTAATAATATCCCATAAGTTTCGTATATGTTTAATTATCGATCGCAAGCAAACACATTCTCGTCTAGCTTCATGAAAAGCTAAATTTTTTGCACGATTAGATAAAGTAGTCGTTAAACTTTACTTAACTGACCGACTTGAAATAGTGGTTCCACCATATGTAAATAAATAACCTGTTTGTGATCGAGCATTAAATGAATCGGATAGAAAATCGGCATTTGTATACCCAATTAAATATGCTTTTGCTTCATTAGAATTGAATTATCCCATATCAATTGTTCCTTGAATGTATCGAATATCATTTTAATTTCGATCAAATGTCTATGAGTCGGTGACAAACTACATCTTGCCAATAGATTTACAGCGAACATTGTATCAAGTCGCAAATGACTCGTAAAATAAATTAATGCTCCAATAGCATTGAGATATGGTACTTCACGAGCAAGTAGTTCTTCATTTTCACGGGGTCTAAACTTATTTTTATTCACGTCTAAAGATCCAACAATCATTGGAGTATCCAATGAATGAGATTTATCCATGTAAAATATTTTCAATACTTTTTTTGTATAAGTTTCTTGATATACAAATATATCATTCTTTATATGTTCAATTTGTAGTTCAAGGCTAAGTTTTATTTTTCTGAGATCTTTCATTTCAAACTCATTTTTCTAACAATCAGTAGCTTTTGATAATTTTTCAGGAATTCTTATTATGTTGATATCATCAACATAAACTGCAATTATGACGAATTTAATTTTTAACATTTCATGAATATATATAGGGGCACGTTTGATCATTTTTATACACTTCTTTCAGTAAGTATTCACTTAAATAATTATACCACATACGTTGAGATTGTTTTAATCCATGAAGCGATTTGTTCAGCTTATAATTGAGTACTCATCTCGGGGTCATTAATTCTTAAGCAATTGAAATTTCTTGGGAAGTTTCATATATATATGTCACTGTCAATTGAACCATATAAATTAACAGTAACAACATCCATAATACGAATATCAAGTCCTTCATGTATTGCAAAACTAATTAGATAACGAAAAGTTGTTGCGTCCACCACATAATAATACGTCTCCTCATAATCAATATCAGGTCTTTGCAAAAAACCATGTGCAATAAGTCGTGGTTTATATCTCACAATTTTACCGTTTCTATTTTGCTTTACGATGAAAATTCATTTATATCTAACCGGCTTCACATTTTCTGGTATGCATACTACAGGTCCAAAACATTTTCGTTTCTCAGGCGATTTCAATTCTGCATCGATTGCATCTTTCCACTTTGGCAAATCGTTTCTTTGTCTGCATTATTTTATAGAGTTTGGTTCATGATCATCATTCTTATTCATCTCATGTAGTGCTACGTTAAATGAGAATATATCATCAATGTTGATTTTATCTCGCTTCCATCTAATTCTATCTTGGGCATAATTTATCAAAATCTCTTCATCTCATAATCATTTATGCCTATAGACTCTTTTATAGTCGATAAATTCTCGACCAGACCATTCTTATTATTTGCTCTTTTTCTTTTCGATGATTCTTATATTTGGAACACATGGCCTACCACGTTTCAGCTGTGTCTTAGTCTCAATAATATTATTTGTATGTTCTGCAAGAACATTGATTTTTGTAGGAGCAGTAACAGTTGGTATATGTGACTTCGTCACTCTTTATTCGAGGATCATAATGATTTAATGATAATTCATTTCAACTAATACTTCTTATCTTACTGTTTGTTTCCTCCACTAATGCCAAAAAATTCCATTAATTAAAATGACAGTCGACAAATCTAGCCATTAATAAATTTATAGTTAGAGGTTCTAATTATGTTATTATCGATGGAGACTAAAACCCGAAATATATTCTCATGCTCCTTTTAGGTCCTATCTTAGTGCGTTTTGGTAGAGCAATTGGAACATATACAGGACATCCGAAATTCTTAGATGGAAAATATCTGGTTCCTTACCATAAACCATTTGTAATGAGGATGTATCATTATAATTTGTTGGCTTGATGCAGATTAGTGTCGTTGCGTGTAATATAGCTTGTCTCCAACAAGACGGGGGGAAGTTGTGACTTCATCAATAATGATCTTGCAATTAATTGCAGATTTTTAATCAACAATTCTCTGCAAGGCCGTTTTTGTATGAAAATATGACACATGATGCTCAACATCAATTCCAATAGACATACAATAATCTTAAACGCCTTGGATGTAAATTCATTAGCATTATTAAGCTGTATTTTCTTTATTGGGTAATGCTTTTAATCGAATCAATCGAGTAAGCAATCTCACATATGTTACGCTGCACGCTGATAACAAACATATGTGAAACCATCTAGTTGATAAATCAATCATTACCCTAAAGTATTTAAATATTCCACATGATGGATGTCTTGTTCCACAAATATCACTATGTATACGCTTCAAAAATACTATGGATTCATTTCTTATCTTCATTGGTGATGGAGAAGAGCAAGCATCACATGCTAATTCATTAGATTGAAGAATTCTATTTTTCCTCGTTAAATATCCACGTGGATTTTCAATTATTTTCTGCATCATAACTGTAAATATAGTCAAATAACATATGTATTATCATCAATAAACTTCTTCTTTACAATAGCATATGATTCAATTATTCTAAGATATGAGTAATATAGTCAAGAGTCAAAAGACATTAATATTTTCACAATTCTTTTATCATCGAAATCACTTTTGTGATATGAAAATATTCAATATCCTCTTTTCCACAGTTTCAACGTGATATCCATTATGTCAAATGAGTTTAAAGCTTATAAATATATTTGAGACTTAGGAGAATATAAAATATTTTTTTATCAACTTTATACCTCTGTGCAGTAAAACATTAGCTCTTCTGGAGCCGTCAATTAGATTTGTGTTACCCGATATAGTAATAACACTGACTTCTTTCATATCAAAATGATCGAAATATTTCTTATTTTTCAGAATCGTATTAGTCATCCTACAAGACGTAATTCTTCATTGCCCATGCTCGTATCCATCAGATAAATATCCTTAATAAATATGTAAAATTAAAAAATATTGATAATGAATAAAACAACACAATAAAAGTATTTATATAACAATAAATATAAAATATGAATAATGCGTGAATGGAATCTTATTTCGACAAATCAATTTCCTTTAGTTGAATCTTTAAGAAAACCTCAATATCCGAATGAACATTTTATTAACATCATATCTGACACCAATTTCTGAAATATTACGATCTTGAGCAGGATTTCGTTTCAACTTCTCTTCACTTTGAGTTATAAATATCAACGAGATCTTTTGGTGTGAATAATAACTGAATAATTGCAATATTTTTTGTGATAATAATCTTTGCTCAATATATCTTTTCATTCATTTATCACATTTTCCTCTTCAGGGAAAATGATAATTACCACGTTAGATATAATATTCATGTCCACTTTTATTGTTTGCGAATGCACTCGATTCAAGCAACGCAGTATAATCATTCGATCGAAAAAAAAGATCATAATATTTTATGATTCGTTCTCATGGTATTTATTCTTACATTCGATGGATTGAACGTGATGAATATTTTATAATATGTAAAAATAATTATGTAAACCTCTAAATATCGAGGTCACAAATTAAAGTCTTCGATATTAATATCAACAAAATTAATTAATCTTAAAAATATAGAAAGAAAATTATAATTAATCATCTTTTGTAAAAATTCTTATGAAAAACGATATCTACATTCAGATAAGTATCGTCGTAAATATAATCATAACCAGGAGATCGAACACCAGATACAGTGACATCTTTCTATCACAAAATATAAAATATATTTTAATGAGCAAAACATATTATAACACTCAAAGAAAGATCATAATTAATCACTATATTTTAAAAGTTCACATCACGATAGGTATCACCGTGAATAAAGTGAGTATTAGAAGATCCATCATTGTATAAAAGTCCGAGGCGGGACGCTTGTCGTATGAGGTGTAGAAGTTTTGTGGGACATTGGGACTTACTTTGACGCGGATGCGGTAGCCGAGAACGAACGAGTGAACACGGAGATGTCAAGTTGTGGTGGAGAATGAAGCTTACAATAGAGGGTCATGCAAATCGTGAGAGATTGGCGACATCGTCCGAACGCAAGCACGAATTGAGGGCGAAATTCCTACTAGACAATTCCTCATGGGTGGCACGCAAATCCGTAAGTAAATTGCACCAAATTGGGACGTTATGTGAGTAGGTAAAACAGTTTTCCTCACTCATGCTAGATGTTCATGAGATCTCGGAGGGGACAAGCTGTTCAATTTCATGTTCGGGCTCAATAACTGGGCCCAAACCGAGTTAGTGCGGCTGGGTGTGCAAGACCTAGCATTAGCAATTATGGCGGCTGAATCGCTTGTAGAGTACAAGCCGATACCGACGCACATACCCCTTCGAAAAGATCGAATCAAGGAATAGAGACCAAGAGTTAAATGTGGCAAAATGATGGTCAAGAAGGCAACATATACGACCAATGTGGCAACACAAACGAGGGAAGGATGCTTCATATGTGTGGCGAACAACATATAGCTCGGCAGTGTCTGAAGCACATGTGGGCACCAGCTGCGGCGGTTCAGAAGGGTTCCGCCGAGGATGAACCCTATTCAGATACTAAACGCCTTGCTGTGCAGCCTCCTACGAAGGACTTTATGTTCACCAAGCGCACGCTCAACATGAACGACACTTTCGTGGCTTCCAATTTGAGAAGGCGATGTCGAGGGTTGTTCAATTTGCGGGTTTGAATTTTCTCCTTCATAGCTTCATCTCGTTAATATAAACGGCTAATCGTGAAGCTGATCCCAACGGTTCACTCTAAAAGAATTTTCCAAGTTGCGACACCCCATTCAAGACTACCAATATATGAAGAAGACAACACTTACATTCTGGGAAAACTTTGCAACAGAAAAAGGAGTACATCAAAAGACTAAAACTCTTGAAAAAATATACTTTGGCATAAAAATAGAAGCCTGGACGATTTTGAGATGTGTACTGCATGCATGAAGGTATTTGAATATTTGCCGTATCATTTTCCATGTGGCGTTATACATAAGTATTTGAAAAACAACATAGCTATTTATATAGAAAATCCGAGCATTGCGAACGTGGAGCAAAGTGTAGGCTCCGACAGTGCCTTGTCAACACATGAAGGAAAGAAAAATATGCCAGAAAAATGATGGATCAGTGTAGTCTTCAGGGGTCAGCTTGTTCAATATGCTGCAAGGAACTATAATTGCATAATATCTATATGATCAAGTCGATAGATCGAATGCTTTAATTAATGACTGAAAAAAAAAAAGAGAGCATGATATCAACAATTCACCGCTTCATTGCCTCATGAAAGGTTTATCGTATTTCCCCGTCGAGCAGACCTGTTATGAGGAAATCCACAGCGATAGCATCCAGAATTTAGCACACAACTAGCAGAAACCTTAATGGTAAGAAATTATCCCGGCACTGACGAAATTTACAATGCTAACGACCATCATATTGAAAATAGTTCAACACTGTCAAGAACTTTGAATAATGCTCCCGAATAAAGCAGGAATATACTGTTTCTGAAAACAACGAGCTCTTTGAAAATGTTTTACACACAATACTGTAATAAAATTGCAAGCAAAGAGAAGGCAGATGCATTCCATTTTGTGCTTTTCCAGACATAAACCAACCAAGCAAGTAGAAAAAGTTCCCTTGACGTATATCAAATCCTTGTAACTGTCGTAATTTAACATTTTCACAGTTTTGCCTGAAGAAGTATCAAGCACACTTAATAAAATTGTGAGCACCTAAACTTAAGGAGAGGAAAAACGGCGTAAAAGTTCCAACATTGAAGGATGAAGTAGGGCAAGCACATGCCAATCAGTAAGATGAAACACGATTCTCAAACTCAAAATAGCGTCATAACTATATTGTGTTCTAACACTATAATGTAGCATTGCTGGGATTTTTTCTGGACTCTTCAGTGAAGTTACGCTAGCATACCATGTCAGTCAACTATGTTCTTAACAACTCCTTTCACGCTATTTCAAGTTCTAGGAAATTGAGGGTTCATAATTGTTTGCGTGACATTAACAGTTTATGGGGATGTCAATGTTTCGATGTACCATATTCTCTCATGAATGAATGCTCGTATACATGCTCTCCAACTGACTCTGGTCAATAGTTATTGTAGCTTGATTTTGAAACGAACATATTCAATCTTGTTAATCCCAAACATATAATGAACCATACAAGCTACATGAAAAAGATAAGAGCCTTAGCATCTGAAATGCCATAGGGAAAAATTATAATCAGCTAACAAGAAATTCATGCATATAGTCATATCTCAAGAAATTTATGACCAGCTAACATATATTTAGTTTATTCAGGCGGCATGAAGTTTGTAAATAAGTAATTCACTTGTCTTAAATCAAGTTCCTAGCCCTCATGCATACCTTGGGGGAACACAATAATATGATTTCTTTGTAATTAGATTGGATAAGTAAGTTCCAATAGTTAAGAATAACCAGGTAGTCCAAATTTAAGGTCAATAATGTGATGAAATAAGACAGATTCAAAATAGCAGATTATAGTACGACTTGTATGAATCCTAAAACGCCGAGGAAATCATTAGTTAAACTTTTAAAAGAATTCCAAACTTAATTAAGAGTTAACAAGTTTGAAAAAATAAAATACACCGTTCATTTAAGGTTGGCATATTACAAAAGTTTTCCAAACAATCTGAATCTCTTCCGACCACTTCATGCAATCCAACATATTTATTTTTCCTTAAATTGCAGATTGTGTATGAATATGTAATTCGAAAATCTCAATATGTTTTTTCCATTTCCTCGATGACAGAATGGGAAATTGTACGCGATATTGGAAAAGATTCAATGGGTACAGAAAGAAACAGCTTACGTCTTTCCAGAAGGGCATCGGGAAGATCACAGCACACACACGTCCGTCCCTATCCAATGAAATTTATCCGTGATTATACGAATGATTTCATTAATTTTTCCACTTTTTATATCGGACAGGCAGGCAAAGATTCACAGAATATAATTTTTTAGAAATAAACAAAATGCCATGCCAATAATAAAAAAATTTAGGGCATTCAGTCGAAGAATTCATGTCTTACCGTAATAGGATATAATCGGATCATATTTTGTTCAATGACAGATAATGCCTTTAACCCGCTATAAATTCAGAACACGTCTATGAGAAGCCTCCACAACTTCCTCTTCAGTTCCTCCTCTCTATAGAAAACCTTAAAAAGAGAAACTTTTGAGTCAGCGCAGCCATGTCCGATCCCTCCGACAAAATAATTTACTATTCAGAAACAACGCCTCACATAAACAAAGGAAAAAACAAAGCAAACACAGAAAGAAATTTATCGCCAGATCTAAACATGTCATTCCATGAAACGGATCTGAATTCAAGTGTGGCAGTCCAAGAAATGAATGTCACGAGTCATTCGAAGGCTTTACAACTACAGCTTCTGAATGCTACGGAGGAACAGCATGAGTATACCTGTGACTACTGCTCAAAGGTGTTCACCAGCAAGCAAGCATTTGGAGGGCACCAAAACGCTCACAAGCTAGAGCGATCGCTTGAAAAGATTTCTAAATGGAAAAATCGTAACTCTGGTATGAATCAAGATGCCTCCTACATTAGCCCTCTTGGTGTTAAGGTCAATGATATCTCCTACATTGACCCTATTGGTGCTAAGTTCAATGGTAGCTCCCACATTGGCCACCCTATTGGTGCTAAGTTCAATGATAGCTCCCACATTGGTCACCCTATTGGTGCTAAGTTCAATGATAGCTCCCACATTGGCCACCCTATAGGTGCTAAGTTCAGTGATAGCTCCCACATCGGCTACCATATTGGTGCTAAATTCAATGATATCTCCTACATTGACCCTATTGGTGCTAAGTTCAATGATAGCTCCCACATTGGCCACTCTATTGGTGCTAAGTTCAATGATAGCTCCCACATCGGCCACCCTATTGGTGCTAAGTTCAATGATAGCTCCCACATTGGCCACCCTATTGGTGCTAAGTTCAATGATAGCTCCCAAATTGGCCACCCTATTGGTGCAATGGTCAATGATGGGTTCTACATTGACCGTATCGGAGCTATGGTCAATGACAGCTCCTATGTTGATCCTTTTTACTCATTTCCTAGTATTCCCAACAAGCCCATGCCAAATGTCACCCAACAAATGATGGGTGTTTCGGCACCTTACCCTCTGAATCAGCACCAGGAACCACAACCTAGAGGATCCTGTGGTTTAACGAAGCCCTTGTTGCCAGAAACTGTTTCTTCTCAACTCCATCGGCCCATTGGCAATGCTTTTAAAAGCCCTAGCCTAAGGGTCAAAAGTCCCAGGTTCTTACCATACCATTCAAGGCCCGGAAAAGGATCGAGCGTCAGCAAGGGTAAAACCACAGTCAGAAGTGCCCAGAACGACCAATCTGAGGAGGAGGGCAAAGATGGTGGCCTTGATCTCACTTTAAGGCTCTGATTGTTGCTAGTTTTTTCATGTTCTATCTTCTGTTTAATCGAGTCAGTGTCAGTGTTTGTCCGTTCTCCTTTATCATGCTATTTCGTAGAGTAAGTAGGACTATGAGTCTTTGTTAGTGGAAACCCATAGGTGTCCTGTGGGAATCCTTGTCCTTTCTGTACTGCATGTGGAATTCAGCTATTGAGTCCTTTTTTTACTTGTTCAATCTTGTCCTGAACTTGAATAACATTGCTCTTTCGCCTATACTCACTAACAATTCATCACCTTATAATCAATCAACTTATAATACATTGCGAAAATGAACAGCAACGGTTCCTCGCAATATGTATGTTGTAGGATTTAGATTTACAGCAGCCTAACATATCCACCAGAAAACAAATATATCTGAAAAATATAGCATGAGCGATACCTATATTGGTCATCTTCGACGTAATTAACAATGACAACTATTGTTTCATCCCTCATTTATTTGAATTTATCTTCTTCATCTTTCATCGTTACATATACTCTAAATCAATCCCACTTGAGCGCCATGACCCTTACCACTTAGGCGACAAATGAATTCAACTTCTTACCTTTCATCTATAGAAAAACCGTAACCCACAGATTTTCATCTCGAAGTTCCCTAAAAAAAGTCTAAACTCTGTCCCGGACGCATGAATCATCTTTTCTCACCAAAGCATTTCTTATTACACCGTTCCTCCACATTCCATTCTAGGATTAGAAGACAGGGGATACAAACATAGAATACCTTACCGAATAGCAATCCAGTAATGATGCTAACTATGCAATAAAAAGAAAATATACGAGTACAAACCTAAGCTGCAGTGCCCTGATTGATTCACAATAACTTGATATTATTCGGAACAGTTGGATATGGATGCAATTAGCGAGCAGACCACGGTACATCAGTTTGTGCACTACAACTTGTCTTCACCTTAAACTACTACAAGTAGCAGAAACCTTAATGGCAAGAAAGGGAACACAAAAACTCACCCCTTCACTTTTTCCAAAACACATGATCCTTTTCAGAAAGGTTTCCCCTTCGAGCACACCATGGTATCTCAGCTCGTGCAACCTGTTAACCGAAAATACAAGACATGATTGGTATCCTTGGAGAATAATTGTGATAATAAATAACAGTGTTATAACATTACGAAGTTGTCAAAGAGAAATCTAACATTTTATGACATCGACATGGTGCTGTTCTTGTGTTATACATACATATATATATATATATATATATATATATACTCAGAAGTCAATTTAGTGTATAAGCTCACCAGCAATCCAATGATCCATTATCGAAGCTCACGTTCGGGTTAAGAGTTCAAACACAAAGATATCATCAGATTTCGAACATAGTTTGTAAATGCCACCTGATATATTGTGCCAATGATTGTAAATAATGTCTGCGTGTGGAGGGACACTAAAAGAAAATTTAAATCATTATAAAGATAAATGAGACTACTCTGACAAGAATTATCCTGACACTGACGAATTTTACAATGCATCAATCGATAATGAACTAACAGATAGACAATGGTTCACCGCCCTCAAGAAACTTGACATGCTTACAAATACAGCAGATTTCTGTAAAACGAGCTTCGAAAATGCTTTACATGTAATATTGTTCAAAAATGAATAATCAAAGGGCAGAGAAATATATTCTGCAATTTTTATATTTCCAGAGATAAACCAAGCAAGCAAGTGGATGAAGTTCCTTTACGTATAAAGTTGCATCAAATCCCTGTAACTAACATTTGCCTAAAGAAGTATCGAGCACACTTAATAAAATTGTGAGCATCTAAATTTAAGGATAAGCAAAAACTGCGTACAAGTTACAATATTGAAGGATGAAGTAGGAGAAGCACATGCTAAGCAATAAGGCTGAAAAATAATTCTCAACCTTAAAAGAACTTCATAATTCAATTGAGTTCTAACACTATAATATAGCATTGATGGGATTTCTTATGAAGTCTTTAGTGCACATAGGCTAGCATATCACGTTGGTCAACATGTTCTTAACAACTTCTACCATGTTACTTCAAGTTCTAGGTAATTGAGGGTTCATAATTGCTGGCATGACATTGACAGTTTATGAATGTCAATGTTTCGTTGAATCATATTCATATATACATATATGTCGATTATATATACCTTTCAGAACTAAATAATATGATTTCGTTGTAATTAGATTGAAAACATAAGTTCAAATAGTTGCAGAAAACCAAGTAGTACAAATGTAATCGATAATGGGATGAAATATGACAGATTCAGAATAACAGATTGAAGTACGACTTATAGGAATCCTAAAATGCCGAAGATATCATTAGCTAAACTTTTAAGAGAACTCCTAACTTAATTAAGAATTAACAACTTTGAAAAAAATAAAATAAACTATTCATTTAAGATTGTCATATTACAAAAAAAATTTCCAAACATATCGGGATCTCTTCCGAACACTTTATGTAATCCAACAGCATATTTTTTCTTAACTTGCAGATTGTGTATGAATATGTAATTTGCAAATCACAACGGATTATTTTCCAATTACACGATGAAAGAATGGGAGGTGATATTGAAAAAATCCAATGGGTACAACAGCATATATCCTACCAAAAGATCATTGGGATGATCGTAGCACAAACACGCCCATCCCTATCCTAAGAAATTCATCCATGAATATATGGATAATTACAGTAATTTTTCCATTTTTATATATGAAAGGCAGGCAAAGATTTTCCAATAGAATTTTTAGAAATAAACGGAATGCCATGCCAGTAATTAAAAACATTCAAAAAGGAATTTCAGTCAATTCGGATTCATATCTTACCGTAATAGGATATCATCGAATCATATTTTGTTGAAAGACTGATAATGCCTTTCACCCGCTATAAATTCAGAAAACGTCTATGAGAAACCTCTACAGCTTCCTCTTCAGTTCGTCCTCTTCGCAGAAAACCTTAAAAAGAGAAACTTTTGAGTTACTGCAGCCATGTCTTATCCCTCCGACAAAATAATTTACTATTCAGAAACAAAGCCTCACATAAATAAGGGAATAAACAAAGTTAATGCACAAGGAAATTTATCACTAGATCTAGGCATGTCTTATAAAGAAGCGGATCTGATTCCCAGTGTGGCAGTTGAAGAAATGAATGGCATGATTCATTCGAAGGCGTTGCGACTACAGCTTCAGAATGCTATAGAGGAACAATATGAGTACACTTGTGTATACTGCTCAAAGGTGTTCACCAGCAGGCTTGGCGGGCACCAAAATGCTCACAAGCTAGAGCGATCGCTTGAAAAGTCTCCTAAATGGGAAAATAGTCACTCTGGTATGACTCAAGCTGCCTCCTACATTAGCCTCCTTGGTGCTACGATCAATGATAGCTCCTACATTGGCCACCCTATTGGTGCTAAGGTCGATGATAGCTCCCACATTGGCCACTTTATTGGTTCTATGGTCAACGATAGGTCCTACATTGACCCTATTGGCGCTATGGTCAATGATAGGTCCTACATTGACCCTATTGGCGCTATGGTCAATACAAGCTCCTATGTAGATCCTTTTTACCCATTTCATAGAGTTCCCAACAAGCCCATGCCAAATCTCACCCAACGGATGATGGGTATTTCAGCACCTTACCCTCAGAATCAGCATCAGGAAGCAGAACCAAGAGGATCCTATGGTTTAACGAAGCCCTTGTTGCCAGAAACTGTTTCTTCTCAGCTCCGCCAGCCCATTGGCAATGCTTTTAAAAGCCCTAGCCTAAGGGTCAAAAGTCCCAGGTTCTCACCATACCATTCAAGGCCCGGAAAAGGATCGAGCGTCAGCAAGGGTAAAACCAAAGTCAGCTATGCCCAGAACGACCAACCTGGGGAGGAGGGCGAAGATGGTGGCATTGATCTCACCTTAAGGCTCTGATCATTTCTTGTTTTATTATGTTCTGTCTTCTGTTTTATTGAGTCAGTGTCAGGGTTGTCTGGTCTCTTTTATCGTGTTATTTCGTAGAGTAAGTAGAACTACATGTCTTTGTTCGTGGAATCCCATAGCTCTTCTGTGGGAATCCTTGTCCTTTCTGTACTGCATTTTGGAATTCAGCTATCGAGTCTTTTTTTACTTGTTCTATCTCATCCCGATCTTGAATCACATTGCTCTTTCGCTTGTACTCACTAACCATTCATCAACTAATAATACATTGCAAAAATTAAACAGCAATGGTTCCTCGCAATATGAACGCTATAGGACTCAGATTATACATGAACCATACTATAATATTAGTCTTATTCAAAGTAATTAACAACAAAGACTATCCCTTCATCCCTCATTTATTTGAATTTATCTTCTTCAACCTTCATCCTTAAATATACCGAAAATCAATTCAACTTCTCCATGACCCTTACCACATAGGCCACAAATCAATTTAAGTTCTTCACCTTTCATCTAGAAAAATAAAATAAAATAAAATAAAATAACCCAACCAACTGAGTTTCATCTCGAAGTCCCCTAAAAAGTCTGCCTTTTACCTTCCTATAACAGCCTAAACTCTCATCTGTACGCCAATTATTCTTTCTCTCCAAAGCATTTTTTTATCACACAGTTCCTCATTATCCCATTCTCCGATTAGACGACAGGGGATTAACACATAGAATACCTTTGTAATTAAGCAACGTATGCAAATATTAAAAATAGACGAAGTAGAAACCTAATCTTCACGCATAAAACACTGCCACTGATTAGTTCACAATACACTGATTCATATGACCAATATGGCTCTGTGTTAACATTCCCATGGCAATCATAAAATCCAATAAATGGGGGCAAAATAAAAAAATATTCAGACCAATCTCACCATAAATCCGTATCAATATCTTGGAGGATGAGTGTCTACTTCATAAAATTGGGGGACGAGCGACAATAATTGGTGTGAGAGAGAGCTGATTTAATTTATGATTTTGTTGAGAAAATGCTTTTAAGCAAAGCGATGGAATTTTATCTCAAATTTTTATTTTTTCTAGATCTGGTTATGGGCTAACCCCTAAATAACTGGGTGGGCTTGCGCCATACCGACCTGACGGATGCTTAATTGCACCACACACTCCAGTTATGGGACTAATCTCCGAGGCCAGATGAATACGTCTCAAACCCACCTGACAATGATAGTCGTAAGAAATAAATCTCATGGAAACTACTCAAGAAATTGTGGGAGGGACCTAGCCCACAAATCCTTAAGGCATCTTCCTTGACCACTACACTAAGGCCTCATTGACGAATTTTATCTCAATTGAAAGCGGGTAATTTAATAGAAGGGATTAATTGGCAATTGCCCTGCCCGGCCCGGATTTAGCGGGCTGCCCGAAAATTACGGGCCGAGTCGGGCCGTTTACATGCGGGCCTAAGAAATCTAGGCCCTAGCCCGTTGTGTGTGGGTCGGGCCAGCCCACGGACTTAGGCCCGAGCCGCTTTTTTTAGGCCCAATAGAGAATTCCTTTTTCGGGCTTAAAAAATTTAGGTCCAAGCCGCTTTTTTTCGGGCCGGCCCACGGACTTAGGCCCAAACTTTCAGCTCTAATTGTCAAGTCAATTGAAAAAAAAGGAACAATGACTTTTTAAATAAAAAAATCATTACTTAAACAAATAATTAACTTAACCTAAATTATTATAATATTTAAATAGTTTAATATATTTATTTATTATATTAATTACCCAACAAACCCCAACTAATCGAATCAAAACGACAAACGAGAGCAAAACCGCAGTTCAAAATCAAGCAACGTGTAAGTATCAAGTTATTTGAAGAAGATATCGAGCTCTTTGAAGAATACATAGATCAAAACCAATCAAGAAGTAAGAAGCATAGCACAACACCAGTTCTTTGAAGAATACATCGTAAGTTAGATTGGGTGTCGTCTCTCATTTTGTAGCTCACGGGTTATAAACCACATTATGCATTTCTTGTATGGGGTATTCACATCGCATCATGGGTAGCTTTAGGTGTAATAGACATTCGCATTGCATACCCGAATTGAGAGAATTTGATGATGAAACCGTTCATTTTTCGAATTTGAATAATATGCGAAAGTTATAATTCGAATGCGAGTTTTATGGGAAAGTAAACATTCGAATTCGAATAACTTATTTGAATTAATTATTCGAATGCTGGAAAATTATTCGATTTGTAGTGTTCGAAATTTTGTTCAGTTGAACAATCTTCAAATATTACGATTATGTTTTTTTAATTCTTTAAACATATTATTTATTTAATAGTTTCATCTCCATGCAAGTTATGCCGACAAGCATAATTATTAATTACGATGGAGAATGGCAACTCATAGTTGATAACAAATAATGATGGTATCCGAGAACGGTTAGGAACATGTGGCCTATGGGCTTCGAAGGAGATTGTTATTCGTTGGACGATCTCAAAAATAATATATACACATGTATTGATGTGAGCGGGAGATCGAAGTTGAAGTTGAGTTCTCAATCATGCTTTAGAGATATATACACATGTATTGATGTGAACGGTGCTTCATGGTATATGAGGACTGATAGCAAATTGAAGGGATATATTTATCTAGGGGATCCAATGGACAAACCACTTCTCCACGTAGAAATCGAGCACACTACTACTATTTGCCCGCAAACTCTTATCGAGGATGAAGTTATGCCTCAAACTCTTGTCGACAACTAAGTTATGCCTCTTAATGTGATATGTAGTCATGGTTACCATGATAACTATTTTGATCGTATTATCAATAGTGATGAGAATTGTGTGGATAAGGAGAACTACAAAGCAAATATTTTTATTGCACACCAGAACGTGGAAATCAATTTTGACAACGTCGATGAAGAAAATGTTTTGAGGAATGAGGAGAACAATGAGGAGGAAAATTCAATTATTCCTAGTGATAGATATTCTTTTACGAACGGTTCTACCATGAGAATCGGTGATGAATTTGAAAACAATAACGCCGCAAAAAAGAGGATCCAAAGAGTTGCCATAGATGCATCCTTCGAGATTCGGAACATAAAATCTTCTTGATTGATATATGCCGTCAAATGCAAAGAGGAGGGATGTAGTTGGAGGATATGGACATCACAGATAAAGAGTACATCTGTATTTTCGATACGTACATATTGCAGCACTCATACATGCGACATGACAAATAGGAACGCAAAACTGACTCAAGCATCTTCATCTTTAGTGTGCGATATGTTGATTCTACAATTACACATGTGCCTAAACTAATCCGAACTATGATGAAAAACCAGGTGATCGAAGTTTCATATTTCAAAGCAAGGAAAGGAGGCATTTTAGTGCAAAATACGTTGACAGGTGACCCGAATGAGAGTTACAGGTTGTTGTCGTCTTACTTGTCGACGTTGAGAAGAGTGAATCCAGTCAGCATAACACGTTTGTGTGTAGATGATGAACGAAGATTTAAATATTTATTCTTGTCACTTGGTGCTTGTATTGCAGGATACCAATATACGAGGAAGTATGCATCGAGGGACTTGGTTGAAGGGAAAGTATAACGACACTTAATTATTGTTCCAAAGACGGCGATAGCCATCAATATCCTTTGGCGTGAGGCATAGTCGACCACGAGTCAACAGATTTATGGTCATGGTTTCTTGAACTCTTGGCGGTAGTACCCAATGAAGAAGATCTTGTGATTGTCTCAGATACAGTTGCGTCAATCAAAGTTGCCGTTGAAAACATTTACCTTGCACATCATGGAAATTGTATATGGTATCTCTCATAGAATTTGAAAGTTCGCTGTAAGAAATCGGATGCGACTGAGATGTTCATCATAGAAAAAATCTACAAGCAATTCGTGAAATCGATGGAGAGAAGTATTTGAGAAAAACATATTCTAAAGATCGATGGTGTCGAACTTACTCTCATGTGTCTCGCTACAACATTACGACGACGAATGGCGTGAAATCGATTAATGCAAGACTTCGAGAAGAAAGAAAGTTCCCAATCATTGCGCATTTAGACTATATACAGAGGATGACGTGTGATTGATTCGCTAGATACAGATTAGCTTCCTCGCAAGCAACCACACAGTTCACCCCGACGGTGGAAACATTAATTCGTAAAAGGTATATGCTAAGTCAAGGATATGAAGTTACTGAAATAGGTTCGCTTGAGTATAATGTTCGATCCGCTGGGAGTCGTGTTGTTGTAAATTTGGGATCGAAGTCATGTATGTGTCGAGTAATCGATATCGAAAGGATTGCTTATGCGCATGCATTTGCAGCAAGTCTACGAGTGAATATGTCTTTCTATCCATTATGCTCGGCATATTATTCTATCCAAACGTGGCAGTTCGCTTATTTCTGATGAGTTTACCCGGTTCCTGATCAAGTCCAATGGCATAGTGTCGAAGATAATTTGATGTTGCCACTTCGTATATTAGTAATGCGTGATAGGAGAAAAGAAAAAAGATTTTCATCCATCGGTAAGTTTAGTCGTAGAGGTTAAATATTGTTTACTGGTTTTTTGTATTGGATGATGTATTAGATTATGAAATTATTGGAATATGTAATTGATTGTGTGTTGGATTATGTATTGGATGTTATCTAGTGGTTTAATGGTTTTTTTCTTGTGTTACTGTGCTATTGCAGACAGAACATACATTCTGTTTTTTTTTTCTTCCAATGATAAACTTATTCGAAGTCGATTACATTTGAATGGATCACATTTACGTTCTATTCGCATAAACACATACATTCAACTGTCTTTATGTGTTCGGTTAGATATATTCACATAATAACAAATATCGATCAAATTTGAATATGTTCGAAATTGCTTTATGTATTCGGTAATATGTATTAGCATAACACCAAGCTTCGACTAAAGTTCGAATAACGTCAACATGCTCTTTATCTTTTTCGCTTAGATGTATTTGACTAAATCATCCTTCGCACTTGTTCGAATACACCAAACACTAAACCTACCCTAAATCCTAAACCCTAAGCCCTAATCCTAAATCCTAAACTCCTTGTCCTAAACCTTAAATCCTAAACCGAAACTCTAACTCCCGAATCTCTTCTTTCATTTTGACTTCATCGTGCATCAACTTCTTTCATTCATCAACCTCTTACAACATCTTTCATTATGTTTTACCATCTTTCATATTTTCATCAACTTCTCATCATCGTTCATCAAGTTACACTTTATACTTAATATTTAACCAAACTTTGACTTAGATTAAAATAAATGATTTGATAAATATTAGATTATAGATCAAACTTAGACTTAGAATAAAGTTACACTTTATTGTTAACATTGAACAAACTTAATCCTAGATTTAAATAAATGATTTGATAGTTATTAATTTATTCTTACATTATATTAATTTATTCCGAATTAATTAGATTAAATAATTAATCTGAAATTATTAATCAATTAATTCAATTGAATTATTAATTTATTTGAATCTCATACAATTTAGTTATCGAATATTACCATTTGAATAAAACCATTATTCGAATTGTATTCAAATTTATTCGAATATCCCAAATACTATCCGAATAAACATAGAAGTTATTCGAAGTCGAATAAAATCTACTATTCAAATTATTTAGAAGACATAGAACCGCAAAACAGATACACCAAAATTTTACAATCTTCAATATCCACAAAATCAATATGCATTGTCTCACTTATATTGAAAGAATTAGAAAACATATATGTGTATTATTCTTAAAAAATACATACTCGTCTTAAATCCATACTCCATGTGTGAGTATGTCGGCAAAGAATTTCAAATTATAAGCCCCTATTATGTTGTTCATCTCCTCAAAATCTCTCATCAATGCGACGCCCCTATTTACGTCGATCCAATGTGACAACCTTCACTCCATATGTGAATGAAAGCTCCACTGGATAAGTTTCGTACGGGGTGTCGAGTCTGACAATGCCAATGGAGACCTCAATACTCTTACCTTTTTCCTATGGCGTTCAAGCTGCTCCGTACACCGACGTGTGTAGCATTGAGGCGTCTTGAATGGCGACGCCCCTACATTCCCCGAACCCTCCGCCTCACTCACCAGCTGCCCTAAAACAACCTCGACAACCTCTACAACCCCCTTTGGCAGCACCCCGAGGTCAAGATCAATCACGGACTGCTCGACAACCTTTACAGCCCCATCCGATTGCATTTCGAGGCCAATATCTCCACCGACTGGTCGACAGCCTCTATAGCCCCTCTGGCTCTGCCCCGAGGCCAATATCACCCACCAGCAGATCAGGTCAGACTGGCCAATCGCTGGCCATTGTGGTCGCCACGAGCACGCGCGTGCTAATGCTGTCTCTCGATGCGCCCAATGCCCCGCGTAGATGCTGAGTGCCGCGCACGCAAGGTGCCGTGCGCTGTTGCCGCAAGGTGCCCTTGAGGTTGCCTGCAAGGTGCACATGCCTGGCTGCCAAAGCCGCGCGCGTTGAACCTCAATGTCGCGTGCTGGTCCCGATGGGGGCCGCACGCTGAGGGTTATGGTGCGCACGATGGTGCTGATGGAGCGCGTGCCGCTGGCGATAGTACGCGCGCGATGACTTGCCCACGTGCCATGGTGCTGCTTGCGGGTGCCAAGAATCGCAAACGATGTTTACGATAGAAAATCAATTGCAAACAGTAACTTTGCAGCCGTAAAGTTGAAACAGCAAAATATATCTCAACCGTAAACTTTAACAATCGTAGTTTGGTTTGCAAATGAAAATCAACCGCAAACTTTACAATGGTAAAGTTTTGAATGAAATGTGAATAAACCGTTCTCCTCTCTTTGAAAGAAGGGGCGCTTCCGGTTCTGTCGGTGCTTGAAACAATTTTGTCTTCTCCATATTACTATATCTCTAGAGTCAATAATTTTATATGAGGAACTACTGAACCCAATCACTTGCTGCCGTTACTCTTCAGTTTTCTGTTGAGGTCTATCCTGTAGAGGTACTCAAATTGGATCAGTGATTGATTTCTAGGTTCACGGATAATATTACTAATTTCGTCGGCTCGAATGGTTACCATGAGTTTTTCTTAATGATTTTTTGA